>PVLC010025080.1:0-24012 GCA_004027655.1 Graphiurus murinus
TTTATCCCTAAGTATTTTATTTTTCGGGGTGCTATTGTGAGTGGAATTGCTTTCTGGATTTCTTTTTCTGTTGATTTATGGTTGGCATATAGAAAAGCTTCTGATTTTTTAAGATTGATTTTGTATCCGGACACCTTACTGAATTTGTTGATCAATTCTATAAGTTTTTTGGTTGAGTTTGTTGGGTCTTCTAAGTATATTATCATGTCATCTGCAAAAAGGGATAGTTTTAGTTCTTCTTTTCCTATTTTTACCCCTTTGATTTCCTTCTCTTGCCTTATTGCTCTGGCTAGAGTCTCAAGTACTATATTAAACAGAAGAGGTGATAGTGGATATCCTTGTCTTGTTCCTGTCTTTAGTGGGAACTCTTGCAGTTTTTCTCCATTTAATATGATATTGGCTGTAGGCCTATTGTATATTGCCTCTATGATTTTGAGGTATGTTCCTTCTATTCCAATTCTCTGTAGTGCTTTTAGCATGAATGGGTGTTGGATCTTGTCAAATGCTTTTTCAGCATCAATTGAGATAATCATGTGATTTTTGTCTTTGAGTCTGTTTATGTGGTGAATTACATGTATTGTTTTTCGAATGTTGAACCAGCCTTGCATCCCTGGAATGAACCCGACTTGGTCATGGTGTATAATTTTCTTGATGTGCTTTTGAATGCGCATTGCTAGTATCTTGTTTAGCAGTTTTGCATCTAAGTCCATCAATGATATAGGCCTATAGTTTTCTTTTCTTGAGCTGTCTTTATTTGGTTTTGGTATTAGTGTGATGATGGCTTCATAGAATGTGTTTGGAAGGGTCCCGTTTCTTTCTATTTCACAGAATAGCTTGAGGAGTATTGGGATTAGCTCTTCTAAAAATGTTTTATAAAATTCACTTGGAAAACCATCTGGTCCAGGGCTTTTGTTTGGTTGTAAACTCTTTATTGCTGTTTCTATCTCTTTGATTGTTATTGGCAGGTTTAAGTGTTCGATATCTTCTTGACTCAATTTAGGGAGGTTATATATGTCTACGAATTTGTCAATTTCTTCTAGATCTTCCATTTTGTTGTAGTACATTTTTTCAAAATAGTTTCTGATTATCTTCTGTATTTCTATACTGTCGGTGGTGATATCACCTTTTTTATCTCTTATTTTGGTAATTTGGGTTGATTCTCTCTTTCTTTTGGTTAGATTGGCCGATGGTTTATCTATCTTTCATGACTTGATTCGGGAGGTCTCGTGTGATTCTAATTGGTTTGCCTCTAAATTTCACTTGGCCTTTTACTTTCGCTGCCTTTAAGATTCTCTCCTTTGCCTCTACATTGGTCAATTTAATTACTATGTGGCGTGGTGAACCTCTTCTTTGGTCTTGTCTTGAGGGAGTTCTGTATGTTTCCTGTACCTGTGTGTCGACTTCTCTTTCTATGTTTGGAAAATTCTCTGTTATTATTTCTTTGAAGAGATTGTTTATTCCATAAATTTCAACTTCTACTCCCTCTTCTATGCCTATTATTCTTAGGTTAGCTCTTTTAAAATTGGCCCAGATCTCTTCGATGTCCGATTCATACTGTCGTATTTTTTTTTCTAAGTTATGTACTATAGATTCATTTTTGGTGGTCATCCTCTAAAAGTGATACTCTATTTTCCATGTGGTCTAATCTGTTATTTATAGTTTGAATTGATGTCTTCATTTCGATTATTTCATGTTTTACTTCCTTCAATGCTTCTCTTTGGTTTCTTTTTAGGTCATCAAATTCTTTGTTTATTTGTTCCTTTATGTCTTCCTTTATTTCTTTAAAGCTCTGCTTACACTCTTTCTGAAAATCCTGTATTGTTTCTAGTATTAAAGATCTGAATTGTTCTTCTGGTAGTCTCTGCCATTCTGGGTTGGTGAGATCTGTTATTGAGGGGTTGTGGTAGCTCATTGTTTCTTTGTTATTTTTCCTTCCTATGGTTCCCTGTTCTTCAGTTTATATCTTTGCTGTTCTTGCAAGTTTTCTTGTCCGATCTCTGCAGTGGGGGTTTAGAGGTGACGGGTTGTGTTCAGAGATAAAGTTTGAGTGAAAGAGATCACAGTAATGAATGCAGGAGTAGGGTAAAGAAGAGGGTGTGTTCCAGCAGAATAAGAGGTTGAGTGTGTTGAGGTGATATATTGTAAAGATTAGAGATGGTAGAGGAAAAAGGAGAAAAGAGAAGAGAGGAGGTAAAGTGTTGCAGAGAGGAATATAGCGGGGAGGGGGGAAAGCATGTAAAGGGACAGGAAGGGGATTCAATAACCTAAGCAAGAGATAACAAAGCAAGTAGTCGTCCAAACAAACATATATAAATCAAGGCAATATAAAAGAAAAACTGAGCATCAACATATAGAACTTATCACCAAAAAAGAAGAGAAAAAAACAAAAACAAAAAACAACAACAACAAAAACAACAAAAAAACCCCAAACAATCAAACAAAAAAACCCAATATCTACAAATAGCGACCAGACACTAGAGCAATCACTCTGCTAGTTCATAGGCACTGAGTTTAATTTTTTTTTTAATTTGCTCTGTCAGTTCAGGCAGAGGACTTCTCCCGCTGCTCTCCACTGGGCCTGGCTGCGTCTATCTCTCTCTGCTTTTTGTTTTTGCAGTCTAAATGCCAGGCCTTTCCAGATGCCTTATATGCTCTGGGATCCTGTGCCCTTCTGACCCAGTCTAGGCTCTAGAAGGGCGGATGTCTGAGTCTATTCTTTGTATTGTGAATCCAGTACCCCGGGGTTGTATTCCACTTACGTGCACCCGTAGAAGGGCGGGTGCCTGTGTCTATCCTTCTTATAGGGGTCCCGCACCTCAGGGGCCCAATACCACTTACAGGTCATTGCTGCTCGGATTTCCGTTGTTGCCTGCTTCACCTCTGATTGCTGTGGGTGCAAGAGGACAGTGGGCGTCTGCGCAGCTGGCAGGGTGTTGGCTGGAAGGGGCTGGCATGCCAGGCCGCACCGGCCAGTTTGCCGCGCGCTTTTGCGGCGCCCGCTCCCTTGTTTTTCCTGGGGTCTATGTCACTCCATGCCAGGCCAGGTCATTGGATCTGCCAAGGTGCCTGTAGTTTTCGGCGTCTGAGTGACTGTCACAGCTTCATGCCCGGGTTCCGTAGAGCCTGAGGCCTGCACCAAGCCTCTGCTTGGCGGTTCCGGATCCCTGCTGCTCGGCCTTTTCCTCTGGTCGCGGGGGGGCACAGGTCGGTGATGGTCTGGCTAGATGGCAGGAAGCTGGTTGAGAAGGGCTAGCAGGGAAGATGGCGGCCACTGTTTCACGGCGCGCCGGTTCCCCCCTGTTCCTCCTGGACTCAGATCCTCAGCTCCGGTTTCACGCTCAGGCTTCCGTTAAGAAGCTGTGTCTTATTTCGAGCTCTTCTGGGTAGTCACAGTTCTGCGCTGAGGCGATGTGCTGGGACAGACCCCAGACCCTCGGGAGCTTACGCTGAATGCCTCACGCGTTTTGGTCGCTGTGGGTGACTCGGGGAATCTCCACCTGGGTGCGGCATGGAGTGCCGAGGGTGCTGTGTCCTGGGGTTTGCTATTCTCAGCGTCTGGGTGGTCCCCACAGCTCCTGGTCCTGTTTTTCCACAGCCTACTTTTTCACTGCAGAGCCCGGCGGCGATCCGCCCCGGCAGAGCCGGGCGGGGATCCGCGCGGATCGTGGGATCGCTGCGCGGTGGGGTCCTTTGTTGTCCCCGCTCTGCTTCCTTGATCTTCTTCATTTGTTTGTGGTTCAAATTTCGCTTTTTTTTCTTCTGTTAAAAAGTTCTTTTTATGGTAAAAAATGATCCAAATCACAGCGTCTGGGGAAAGGTGTTTCACTCAGTTGCCATCTTGGATCCTCTCCCCCGGTTTTTTAAATATTAAAGTTGTATTTTACTTTTCCTTCCCATTTGTCTCCTTTCTACCTACTTATTTCTTCTATCCTACATCATTTTCATATTTTCTCCAAGTTGTAGTTTCACATTGCCTGGCATGGTTGTTTTCCCTATCCACCTCATTTTCAAAGAGAAAAAAGAGTGTAGTGACCATCATATACCCTCCATGTAGATCCAATAGTTAACATTCTACAAGTTTCCTTTTCTTTTTTTCCTGGTACTGGAGATTAAATATATAGATATTTTACCTCCTAGCCACATCCCTGTTCCTTTTTAAATTTTTTTATTTGAAACAGGCTCACTGAATTGCTCAGATTCTTTCTAGATTGCTGAGGCTGGCCTCAAACCTGCAATCTATTTGTCTCAACCTCCAAAATATTGGGATTATAGGCTTGTGCCACCATTCCTGGCTTTGCACCAGTTTTATTTCTTTTTTTCTCTGTATAACTTTGTTGGTTTGTTCATTGTGGTACTGGAGATTGAACCCAGGGACACTCTGCCACTGAGCTGCATATCTAGCCCTTTTTGTTTTTCATTTGGAAGCAGATTTTTGCTAAATTGCTGGTGCTGGCCTTGAACTTTCGATCCTCCTGCCTCAGCCTCCCAAGAATTTGGAATTATAGGCCTGTACCCATGCAGACTTCTATACTTTTAAAAACTTAAAACATTTGAGATTAAATTGCATGTATTATTAATATTTTATTGCTAAATATGTGTATGTTCATATTTTAAGAATAAGGACACATTCTCTTCATGCCCACCATGCCATCACATCTAAGAAAATTAATAATTACATCATCAAATATCTATTCTGTTTTTTTGGGGGGGGGTTCTAGGAATTAAACCCAGGGGCATTCCACCTCTGAGTTACACCTGTAGCCATTTTTATTTATTTTGAAATAGAGTCTAAATTGATGAGGTCCTTGCCAAGTTGCCTAGGCTAGCCTCAAACCTGCAGTCCTCCTGTCTCAGCCTCCCAAGTACTGGGATTGTGTGCTACTGTGCCTGGCTAAGTAATCTGTTCTCTATATAAATTTTCTTAATTATCTCAATATTGTTTCGAGTTGATTTTCCCATCTCCCAATAATTCAGGATCCAGTTTAAGTTTTCCTTTTTCTTTTTTGCAGTGTTGGGCATAAAACCCATAGCCTTCTGCATGCTAGGCAAGTGCTTTATTACTGAACTACATCCCCAACTCTCAATTGATGTATTTCTTTTTTAGTCTTGGTCACAGGGAGATTTTTTTTTTTTTTTTTTTTTTTTTTTTTTTTTTTTTTTTTTTTTTTTTTTTTTTTTTTTTTTTTTTTTTTTTTTTTTTTTTTGTGGTACTGGGGATTGAACCCAGAGGCATTCTACCTTTGAGCTATACCCCCCAGCCCTATTTTACTTTTTATTTTGAAACAGAGTCTCACTGAGTTGCTGAGGGCCTCACTAAGTAGATGGGGCTGGCCACAAACTTGCGATCCTCCTGTTTTAGCCTCCCAAGTACTGAGATTACAAGTGTGTGCCACCATGCCTGGTTCATGGGGAGATTTTTATAAAACAGAATATCTTAAAAACAGTATGATAACTAGTCCACGTTAGGGGTTGAAAGGAATGATCCTTGTATTATAGCACATTTCTTTTTGCTTCTCCTTCACTTAAAAAGCTCAAAGATACTATCCAGTTCTGGTATTTTCTGCAGGCTACTATCTACTGGATCTGCTAATATTATTTATAACTTAAAGCCAATATAAATCGAAATTAAACCTTTTACACAAATGTTGTCTCTAATGTTTTTAAAGTGTTCTCTAAACCGGACGTGGTGTCGCAGACTTTTAATCCCAGTACTTGGGAGGCTGAGACAGGAGGATCGCAGGTTTGAGGACAGCCTCAGCAAGTAATGAGACTCTCATCAACCTAGTGAGACACTGTTTCAAACTAAACATAAGATAGGGCTGGGGGTGTAGCTCAGAAGTGGAATGCCCCAAGGCTCAATTGCCAGTACCACAACAAATACATAAATACATAAATAAAGAAATAGTATTGTTTGTGTGTATGTATGTGTGTATTTATGTATGTATGGGTGTTTCCTACAAAGAAAAAGTTTTCTTGTATTAAGTGAACATACTTATAAGTTGCCATAAAGTGTGTATTTTTATCTTTTTTTTGTAAGACTTATTTGTAACTGTCTTCGTTAGATATCAATATGGTTCAAAAAAGTACAGCTCAGCAGTTTGCCTAAGCAACCTCAGTAACCTCATTTTCCTACTTTTTTGTGTGTGTGTGTGCCACCATGTCCAGCTCCCTTGAGTTTTAAGAACATTCCAAGGAGCCGGCGTGGTGGCACACGCTTGTAATCCCAGCATTCGAGAGGCTGAGACTGGAGGATCCGGGTTCGCGGCCAGCCTCAGCTACCTAGTGAAGCACTCCGCAACTTAGTGAGACTCGGTTTCAAAATAAAGAATAAAAAAATAGGGCTGGGGGTGTAGCTCGGAGGTAGAATGCCCCTGAGTCCAATCCCCAGTACCAGGGGAAAAAAAAAAAAGAAAATTCCAAGGAATAATGATTTGAGAGATTTCCTCTTTTAGGCTGTAGCAGAAGCTCTGACAAGGCAGTCAATTTCTTATGGTCATGTGAAAGACTCTAGACAAGACCCAGTGTAATCTGCTAATCTTTAGGAGTGCAGTGTTGTTTTATTGACTATAGTATTGTCTTTCTACCTTGTTTTGTAGATCGGTCAGAAGAATGGATTTTACTGAGGCATACTTGGACACGTGCTCTACAGTTGGAATTGCTGCAAGAGAAGGCAATGTTAAAATCTTAAGGAAACTGCTCAGAAAGGGCCGTAGCATCGATGTTGCTGATAACAGGGGATGGATGCCAATTCATGAAGCAGCTTATCACAATTCTGTAGAATGTTTACGGGTATTAATTCATGCAGGTAAAGTACATTCAAGGTATGGGAGGCTGCTTCTACTAGGTAGATTAAGAAAATACAAAAAGATAATAATACATGGTAATATTTGTTTCCCTTTCTGCAATCCTAAAATAATTGCTTTATCTCCTATGGAAAGTAAAATTGCCTGGCTTGGATTATATGAGCATGATGTTCCTTCTGGAGATCTATAAATATTGTTTTTACATGGAATTGCTTATGCTTGACTCATTTTTATTGACCATGCTGAGTCCTGTGGCAGAAGTAGTCTGCTGTCTTAAGCATTTGGTAGTTACTAATCATATTTGTTCTTTCTTCCTTTTCCAAACAAAAGGAGTGGTGCTGACAAAATTGAGGTTGAGTGTTTGTTTGAATTAGTCTTTTTTTTTGTCTTTTAAAATACATTTTAAAGCCGGGCATGGTGGCGCATGCTTGTAATTCCAATACTTGGGAGGCTGAGACAGGAGTATTGCAGGTTCGTGGCCAGCCTTAGCTACTTAGGCCCTCTGCAAGTTAGTGAGACCCTGTTTCAAAAATAAAGAATAAAAAATAGGGCTGGGTGGGGATGTAGCTCAAAGGTAGAGTGCCCCTGGGTCCAATCCCCAGTAGTGCAAAAAACAAAACAAAAAGAAACCACAAAAACTTTTAGTTTCCTTCATTTTTGAGAAACTTTCCAATTAGACTTTGTATTTAAAGAGGATACAGTGGAGCATGGACCATGCTCTGCCTTCATGGTGCTTATATTCCTATCAGGGCAGACAGACAATAAATACCTAAACAATTACACAAGACTATTTCAAAAAGTTAAAGTGTTATGGAGAAAATAAAATACTAGTGGGATAGAGAGCAATGGTATGCTATTGTGTATACCTTTGCAACTCTGCATTCAGTGACATGCTTGTAGCTTGGAGTCATTTATGGCAGGTCGATTTATACTAAAGGAATCATCCAGTGTTCCAAACCAAACTTTGTTCCTCTTAGAGAGCCAGTTAAATATTAACCAGCACACTGCTGAATAAAGGGCATAGACTAAAAGGGAAATTCTAACACTTGGGAGAAGGTGAATGGGAAAAAAACTAATGGTGATTGACACTGCTTTGTCACAGTTATTGTGCTAGATGCTTGATTTACATTATTTATCTAATATATAAAGAATGCAGTTGGAGACCCTATTTTACTTATCCTCATTTTATCAATGAAAAGACCAAGTGTATTAGTTAGCTTTTTTGTCTCTATGGTCAAAATATCTGATAGGAACAGCTTAGAGGAGGGAAGGTTTATTTGGCTCATGATTTCAGAGGTTCAGCTGGCCCTAAGGTGGAAATATCTTTGCAGTAGAGCCATCTTGGCTTGCTCAGCCATTGTTAGCTGGGAAGCAGAGGCCACATGGGCTGCAACTATGTGGGCTGTCCAAGTCCTTTGGCAATCACACCTCACTACCCTGGGTGGAATGCTGGGTGTGGAGCTACTGGACTTAACATTTGCCCAGCTGGGTTTGGTCTTGCTTTGGTCTCATCCCTTCTATTTATGCCCTTATTCTCCCTTTTGGAATGGGAATGTTTATTCTGTGCCATTGTGTATCAGAAGCATGGAACTTGCTTCTATTTATTTATTTATTTATTTATTTATTTATTTATTTATTTATTTATTTATTTGCGGTATTGGGGATGGAACCTGGGGGCACTCTACTTCTGAGCTACAGCCCCAGTCCTATTTTTTTTATTCTTTTTTTTTTTTTGCGGTACTGGGGATTGAACTCAGGGGCATTCTACCTCCGAGCTATACCCCCAGCCCTATTTTTTATTCTTTATTTTGAAACAGGGTCTCACTCAGTTGCGGAGTGCCTCACTAGGTAGCTGAGGCTGGCCTCGAACCCGGATCCTCCTGTCTCAGCCTCCCGAATGCTGGGATTACAAGCGTGCGCCACCTCGCCCGGCTTATTCTTTATTTTGAAACAGGGTCTCACTAAGTTGTGGAGGGCCTCACTAAGCAGCTGAGGCAGGCTGCAAACTCAGATCCTCCGGTCTCAGCCTCTCAAATGCTGGGATTACAAGCGCGCACCACTACACCTGGCTGCTTTTTGTTTTTACATGGGCTCACAGCCAAGGGTTTACCTTGAGTCTCAGAGGAAGTTTTGGGCTTTTGAGCAGTGCTGGAACTGTTAAGACTGTGGAGACTCTTAGAGATGGACTGAATGCATTTTGCAATGTGAAATGGGCATGAGTTTTTAAGAGTGGAGCATTAAAGCTCATGTGTTGAAGCCTAGTTTCCAATACAGCAAGGTTCAGAGGTGGGGCATGGATGGAGGAGGTGGGTCACTGGGGCATGGCCTTGAGCACTATATCTGTCCCTGGCCCTTCACACCTCTCTTTCTTGCTGTCATGAGCTGAGCAGCTTTCCTCTGCCATGCCCTGACCCTCCCTCCATGATTTTTCTGCCTTGAGTGACCAGGGACTGAACCATTGAAACAATGAACCCAATAAACCTTTCTTCCTCTAAGTTGTTCTTGTCATGTATTTTGGTTGCAAAGATGAAAAAGCTAACATACTAATATTAAGACTGAAAGAAGTTGACTTGTCAAATGTTACATCGTAAACTAGGTTATTTGATTTAAACTCATTTCTGATGCTAAAGCCCTTGCTTTTTCCTGCCATACCAGGCTTCTAACATTTAATTGAAATAAATATTTATAGCATTCAATTAATTTAAACTGAGGTTGAATATAACACTCTTAACTTTTGCTGAACCATTTACATGTCACTGATCATAAAAATTGGCTAGAATAAAGCTAATGTGAGGAGGTATTTTAAAATATTTCTATTAGTTAACATTTTAAATTTATCACTAAATGTGACTGATCTTCTTTTTTGTGTGTGTGGGTCTGAAGATTGAATGGAAGGCCATGCACATGCTAGACAGGTGCTCTACCACTGAGCTTCACCTCCAGCCCACACTTAGGGGGTATCCTGTGATGTTCTTGATACTTGTGTACATTGCGTAATGTTAAATCAGGTTAAACATATCATTTCTTTATGGTGAAAACATTCAAAATCTGTTTTTCCAGAATTTTGACTATACAGTACATATTGTCGTCTATAGTCAGAAGTATTTTAAAATGATGATGAAGTATGGGTGTTTCTAGGTTTTTTTTTTTGTGTGTGTGTGTGTGGGGGGGTGGTATTGGGGATTGAACCCAAGGGCATTCTACCTCTGTGTTACACCCCCAGTCCTATTTTATTGTTTATTTTTAAACAGGGCCTCACTAAGTTGCTGAGTCTGCTGTGGACCTGTGATTCTCCTTTCTCAGCCTCCTACCACGCTGAACTTGTTTCTAGTTTTGAAGAGTGAAATAAGATCTCTTCTGCTCAATAATGAAAACAACATTCTTTTTCTTTTCTCCCTTAAATCTAAAAAATAAGAACAACATTCTTATATCTGTATCAGTTAACATACTATTATGAGTTAATCTTAAAAAATTTTCCAAAGCAAGTTTGACATTTCTGTCTTTATACTTGTTATATCTGTGTTTTATGTGATTCAGAGTTTTCTTGCCCTTTGATATATATAAAAGTAAGTTATCTTTTATTATATAATTTTTACCTCCTTGAACAACTTACTTTTGCTTTTTTTTTTTTTTTTGAATGTTGAGAATCAAACTCAAGGCTTTATACATGTTAGGCAAGTGCTCTACCATTGAGCTAGATTCTCAGCCCTATCCTGAATAACTTTCTAATATTAGTAAACTACCAAAAATTCAAAAAATATAATTAGCATACTAAAATAAGAAGATATTCAGGCCAGCACAAAAAGAATGGACTGATTAGAAGGGTTTGGTTATTTCTTCAGTTTATCCAGGATATATTCTGAGAACCGTACATAGTCTTCTCACTCAAGATAGAAAAGAACATTCAAACTGGTGTGTGAATTACTTAGAAATTTAATATATACATATTTTTCAGCTTAGTATTTTGTTTAAAGTATTAGCCCATAATACATACACAAACACACACATATGTTACTTTTTTTTTTTTTTTAGAACTGGGGATCCATCCTAGGAGCATTCTACCAATGAGCCAAACCCCCAACCCAGAGCCGGGCATGGTGTCCCATGCTTGTAATCCCAGTACTTGGGAGGCTGAGACCAGAGGATCTGGGTTCGCAGCCAGCCTCAGCTACTTAGTGAGGCTCTCTGCAACTTAGTGAGACCCTGTTTCAAAAATAAAGAATAAAAAATAGGACTGGGGGTGTAGCTTGGAGGTAGAATGCCCCCAGTACCACAAAACAAAACAAAACAAAAACAAAAACAAAAAACCAGCCCTTTTTATTTATTTATTTATTTTGTTTTGAAACAGGGTCTTGCTAGATTGTTGAGAGTCTGCCTAAGTTGTTAAGGCTGGCCTTGGAAGATCTGCAATCTTCCCAACTCAGCCTCCTAAGTATTGCAATTACAGTACACCACGCCTGACTTAGCACTTGACAAACTTGCTTGCCCTTTTTTCCTGTATTAAAATTTTGGTGTAATGGATTTTGCGGTCTCAGGAAGCTTGTTAACTTGGAAAGTAGTGATAATCTACAGTGGCAGTTAACCATGCCACTCAATATTAAACCATTTTCTGAAAAGGTCATTTAAGATCCTAGAATAAATTAGAACATAAAGATAACAAATACTAGCTGGGTGTGGTGGTCCATGCCTCTAGTCTGAATATTTGGGAGGCTGAGACAGGAGGATTGCAGGTTCATGGCCAGCCTCAGAAATTTAGCAAGGTCCCCAGCAACTTAGTGAGACCCTGTTTCAAAATAAATAATAAAATAGGGCTGGTGGTGTTGCTCAGAGGTAGAATACCCCTGAGTTCAATCCCTAGTACCACAAAAACAAAAACAAAAAAATCCCAAAACAAAACAAAATACTTTTATTTGGTAAATAAAGGATCTAGCTTATAATAATTCTTATTTAGCTCATGTTAAATAAGAAAATATGCTTTGATACAGGCACAGTAACAGATACTAAAGAACCTTAGACAAATACAGCAGTATAGCATAGTGACTTGTGGTTAGGTGGACCTGTATTCTAATGACCTTGTTTTCTCTGTGTTGATTTTATTCTTAGGCAGGATTTCAATTTGAAAGTTCCAGATGTATCACATCTTAAAGGACTCCTAATGTATTCTGAATATTAGTTCTCCATTTTACATGTGTTTTAGATATTTTACATATTTTCTCTTAGTCTTTTACTTTTTTATGGTATTGAATTTTTTTGTAATGCCTTCAACCTCTTCTTCTCTACTGGTTTCTTCCCTCCTTCTTGTATGCATGTCTCATAGGGTTGTCTGAGAATTTTTCAAATAGTAAAATTCCTTGGGTTGTGAAAATAATTTTTATCTAACCTTTTATTAGAATTCCTAAGTAAAATATAATAGATAAAAATTGTGTAAAGCGCCTGACTATATATAGTCTGCCTGAGATGGGCATTTAATGCCCTTGTAATCAGCAGATATGAAATTTGTTTGGCCTCATCCAATTTTTGCTCACCTACTGAGATAAGGTTCTGATCTTAATTATTAACCTCTCTCCTCTACTGAAAACCATGTGGTTCTTCTTTTCTCTTATACTACCTATCACTACCACTATTACAAGTAGTAAACCAGTGTATTATTTATAAGTAAAAGAAACTTTGTGTCAGCAGATACAGGGTATGTTTTATCATTGGCAGAGTGTTAAGGCTTAGTCTTGCTACTGCACAGATGGTTAGTATTGGTTCAACCCTTAAAATGTATACAAGAAAGAATTTGCAAGTTGTTAGGAAAGATCTGAAGAACTTGTCATGTTTGTTGACTTGGGAATCTTTACTGTTCTTACCATTTAAAGTTTCAGTAAGTAAAAGCAGAAAACACTTTGTCTTCTATTGATAATCAATAGAAGTGAAGACATTAGAAACAGTGAGTAAGATGAGCCATTTTTTCAAGAAACCCTCTTGTTAGGCAAGGAAGGTTAGAGAGCAGCAGTTGATGGTCCAGTAGAAGATAGATACGGTCCCTTTGGTAAAATTAATACATCAATTTAAGGAAGGCAGTTTATCATTGAAATTGCCAAAACCAATTTAGATTGAGTGCTAAGACCTTCTTAAGATGATATTTTGTAGACATTACCAAATTTATAACAACTCTTATAGTTCATAAATATTTTAATGATTATATATCTATATTTATTAGTGTTTTTAAAAATTCAGACTATAAGCTGGACATGGTGGTGCATGACTGTAATACCAGTACTTGGGGGACTGAGACAGGAGGATTGAAGGTTGTTGGACAACCTCAGCAATTTAGCGAGACCTTTAGCAACTTGGGGAGATCTTTTTTTTTTTTTTCAGTACTGGGGATTGAACCACCCAAGGGCATTCTAACTAACTCTGAGCTCCACCCCCAGCCCTATTTTTATTCTTTATTTTGAAACAGGGTCTCACTAAGTTGCAGAGAGCCTCACTAAGTAGCTGAGGCTGGCTGAAAACCCAGATCCTCCAGTCTCGGGGGAGATCCTATTTCAAAATAAAAATAGAGTAGGAGTCTGGTGTGGTGGTGCATGCCTGTAATTCCACTATTTGTGAGGCTGAGACAGGAGGATTACAGGTTCAAGGACAGCCTCAGCAACTAGTGAGACTCATCAACCTAGCGAGAACCTGTTTCCAAATGAGGAATAAAATAGGTCGGGGGGTGTAGCGCAAAGGTAGAATGCCTCTGGGTTCAATTATCAGTACCACAATAAGTAAAATAAAACAAACAAATAAAGTACTAGTGTTGGAACTATAGCTCAGAGGTAGAATGCCCCTAGGCTCAATTCCTAGTACCAAAAAAAAAAAAAAAAAAAAAAAAAATCAAATTATATGCATAATTTTTTGAACCTCCAAGAATGCCACAGATTTTTATTGTATAACATAGACATGGGGGTGACCCATTCAGATTTGATGTTTGGGGCAGATTCTGTCAGTCATGGATGACACTGCAAAAAAATAATTCAAGTGATCATGTTGCCCACATCAGTTATCACCACCATTTGTCCCTTCCTTAGGATCCCCTAAGTAAAAGCAAGAAAAAAATATATTGAAGGCTCAAAAGTCTCTAGTCAGACAAAATAAAACAAACCAGAACACTATTATGTTGATTTAAGTGTGCAGAACTAGAGGCAAATTCACCAGAAAACCTTGAGCTCAAAGAGGCAGAGGTTTTTTGTTTTTTTTTTTGTTTTTTTTTTTTACCAAAAATGAAATGGTCATAGTCTATTCTAGTAAAGAAGACCATATAGAACATTTATATTATGCTAAAGTACACTTCCAGATCAGACTAGATACCCCAAAGACTGTGAGAGTCCATGAGGTCAAGGATGACCTAGGAAATCAGAGACTTCCAAGCCATATTTTGCGAAGAGTTTCTTTAACCTGTTTCTACTAAGCTTTACACAGTCCCCATTCATGGACACATTTGCCTCTCCTTTTTTTTTCTGTCAGAAAGGGGTTAAGAGCCCTAGAATCTGAGAATGGGCTCCTCAGAGTACAAAGGAGTAAACAACAGTGAAAAATGTTCTTTGAGTATCTTTTCCAAGGGGGAGAGAAAGGGTGAAAGCCAGGTAGGCAGGCAGGCAGAAAGCTAAAGGCTTCTACAGTTGACCTTGTAATTGCAGTCTAAGAATTATCTTCCAGATGTTTACAAGAAACATGCCAGACATATTTTATCCCACTGTGTTAATCAAACACAGTGTACCAAGAAGGGAAGAGAAAAGGAAGAGGGTGACCCTTGTAACCCAGAGTAGGAGACGTTAAGCACACTTCATGTTTATGTAGGTTTTAGAATAGGAATTCAATTTGTGGTTCCAGAGCTGAAACAGGTCAGGAGGAAGACACATCATAGGACATGGAGAAACATTACAAAGAAAGAGCATGGTCTCCAATTAAAAGAAAATAGAGGAAGACTCAGTGAAGAAAAGATTGTTGGCCAGGCGGAAAGTGATTTTGATAATCTCTTGTAGATAGTCCCTTGCAATTGCTTTGGAACTTACAAACAGCCCCACATACAGAGTCCAGAAGAGGTAAAGATCGTCCAGGCAAAAGACTCAGAGCTTGACCGATGTGCTCCTCAGCCTTTCTAGATGCCCAGGCAGCAGAAGGGTGTGGACTGCTTAGCCAGAGGCTCTATTTCTAATTGCCAGATTGGGAGGGAGAGGGGAGAAGGATAAGAGAGGAAATATAAAAGACAGGAGTGGGGACCTGAGACAAAATGACAAAGGGAAGAGAGACTGTCATTCTGTTGGAGGTCTGCACCTACCAAAGCAAAGACTCTGAAACAAACATTTGGGCAGCCATTCAGTCAGTCACGACTCAGGGCTGGGTCAGTGCTCACCTATGGGTACTGTCCCTTTGTACTCTTCAAGGAGTGTCCCTTCATGGTCCTGAAATGATGCCAGCTTGGTGGGTTCTTATGATTAGAAGAATCAGAGGCACAACTCGGACAGGAACAAGACTCTTCATTAGGACTTCTCGAGCATTCAGAAGGGAGGCACAGCAGTAGCCCAGAGACTATCAGACTGGCTCCCAGGGTGAAGGAGAGAGCTAGTTCTAATTATGTGAGAGGGTTGTTAGCAAGGGAGTTGGGGGATTAAGATTTTAGGAATATTAGGTACATTTAGGAATTGGCTTTTTTTTTTCTCTCTCTTAACTGTGAGAGCATTGTAACTTCTGAGGAAGGCTAGGTTAGCAGGTAAGCCTGGGGTCAAATGTTAGTTTTTCATATCTCTGCCCTCTCCTGTGTAAACATCTGCTTTGTGATATGGGTGCGTTGCTGTAGGTATTAAGAGACATAGTGTGGGGAGTAGAAGAAAGCCAGGCATGGCAAGCAACAAGTTAAGGGCCCTGGGAATTTGCTATTTTGGCAACTCCTCAATAGCGTTATCCTTTATGTTGTTTGTCCTTGGAGAGTCTGGCAAGAGCATGCTGGCCTTAATGATGCACCTGACCTCTGAGGCTGAGAAGATGGTTTGAGGCACAAAGCAAGCTCTGTGTGTGTGTGTGTGTGTGTGTGTGTGTATGTGTGTGTGTGTGTGTGTGTGTGTGTGTGTGTGTTGTACCATTGGTGATTGAACCTAGGAACACTCTATCACTAAGCTACACCCCCTACTCTCTTTATTTTTTATTTTGAAACAAGGTCTTGCTGAGGCTGGCCTTGAACCTCTGATCCTCCTGTCTCGGCCTTGCAAGTACTAGAATTACAAGTATGCCCCCCTATCCCCCATTCCTGGGGATAGGGGGGCACACTTGTAAAAAAACCAAAATAAATAGCTAACAAACTATGAGTTAAGGCCCAGGAGTGCATTTGCCCTTTGTCCCTGTGAGTGATTCTTGTCTAAGTTCCACAGTGACTAATTGATGCCCCAGCTTGAATTTGGGCTAAAAGATGAGAGAGAGGAGAGAGAAAGGAGGAAGAAAGGAATGAATAGATGTAGAGGAATATCTTTGTCAACATTCTTATTGCTATAATCCAAAAGACCAGACCATATAATTTAGAGAAAAGAAGAATTATTTGCTCACAGTTTCTTGGAGATTCTGAGTTCAGTCCATGAGAGGCTGGGGTCTGTGGATCTCAGGGCATGGTGGTGGGAAGCAGAGAGAGGGAGAGCACACAGGCTCTGCTCCTCACATTGGGGAGGCTAGAAGCAGAAAGAACACATCCAATCCCTAAGGCCACACCCCCAGGGACCCACCTTCTCCAGTCACACCCCACATGCCTAGCTACCACCCAGGCCATGGTAAATCTATCACAATAGACTTATTCTATGATATTGTAACCTTCATGACTCAATCACATCAATTCTGAACATTAAAAAATGAGTTTTTCCGGGTACATTCTATATCTGACCATAAAAAAGGAAAGGAAGCATTTCCTTAGGACAAGGAAAACAAGTGTGCTGGGGGAGAGTGGAGGCTTGCTGGCATAGATGTTTTATAGAAAATAAGATTCCATGATTGCATTATCACTGGCAGAAATCCCATCTGGGCCTCTAAGCTCAATAGGTCTCACATAAATTCATCTCCCAGATCCTACCAGAATCACCAAATGATACTGGAGATGGGAACTTTTGACCCAATCACAATAGAAGTGAAATTGGTCCAAAGAGTATGAACACACAGGCAATGTTTCCATTTGGAAGAGAAGAAGGTGGGGGGACCAAGGGGCTGAAGGAAGAGAATAAGGTGGAGGGGGGCAAGGGGCTTCACCTGAAGGAAAAGAAACTGCCATAATGGAGAGAGAATTCTGACTGGCCCTGAACAAAGGAAGGGACTAGCCCTTTCTGGAGTAGCTGGGGGTTGGGGAGATCCTTGGAGGCATCTTGGTGCTACCTGACATCTGGTCTGCATGGTCCATTTGATTAAGCATAGAAAGATGGGGAAAGACACGTTGTTGAAAGAGTGAGGAGGGATAGGGAACAATTTTAGTAGGGAACAAGTTATGGATTAAGGCCCTAGAGTCTATCTGCCCCTTTGTCCCTGAATATCTCACTACGATCCCCCTTCTTCCTACCTACTATTTGAATAAAACAAGAAAAAAGAAGGAAAGTCCCCCCAAAGCCTGTATTAGGTTCACTCTGTTGTAATGGATGCAATTTAAATGGTCAGGATTAAACCATGTCCCTTTTACTTCCCAGTGGAAGAGAATAGTCTCCTTTATTCTGTAACAAACAGGAGCTTCTTTAAAACAGGAAAATTTAAAAAAGATCCAATCAATTGTCCAGACTAACTCCATTTTGTGCCTCTGATCTATTCTTTTGAGCTACTTCTCCATCCCAGCTTCCTATAGGCAGTAGGAAGCTTAAAACAGAAACAGAAGAGAGACCACCCCCACAAGCCATGGTACCTGGAGGATGCCAGCAAGCCACAGAATCAGAGCTGTAGCATATCCCACAGCCGGATTGAGTATGCACACGCACACCCCTCAGCCTTCTGCTTTTCCCTTCCCTCTATATTACCTCTAAAGCTGTTGTTGGTATGAAGTAGACAGATTTCTAAGCTAGCTGTCTTCCTAATATGGGCCAAACTGAGAATAAATTTCTTGCTTCTCCATGGTTTCCCTATTTGTTAATTAAATCCTGGATGCAGTGGGTGATTGGCATATTGGGACCTCTGGGGTGGAGGGGGGGAGGGTCTGTGGTCATATTTCCAAAAGAAAATTCCTTGGCTTCTATAGTGCAACACTGGTCTAGATCTCCTACATTCCAGCTATTGTCTCTTTTAATCTCTTTTTCTTCTACTTAAAAACAAAACAAATAAACAAGTAGTGTTAAGGATAATACCCCAGGGTCTTGAGCTTGCTAGACAAGGGCTATACTACTGAGTTGTATCTCTAGCACATGGGAGAAGGGAACTCAACTCAGGTCCTTGGCTTATGTTATGAAAAAGAATTCCAGAATGGGCAGTCAGAAACATAGAGATTTTATTTGGGAAAGCAAAAAAATAAACATTTAAGGGAGAATGTGGGCCACCTTAAGAATGAGAGAGGCATTTGGGGATCTATGGCTCTTTTTTTACAGGTGACTTTCACGAGGGATGGATAGAATGAGGGAAGTATTCAAGGATGACATCAGTTGGGTAATTACAAGCCCTTTTAGGGTGTGATTTAGACAGTTTAGGTATCTGTTTTGCTTAAACTATTATAGGTATGATGACTAACAGTACCCAAGATATTATCGTAAGTGAATGGATTTCCTTATTTTTGTGGTCCAGATCATCTTTTGGGGTTTTTTTTTTTGGTGTGGCCTCTGTTTTCTGATCAACAGATACCTCTCCTGCTTAACTATTCCAAGGTATTTTGCAAGTGAGTGAACTTCCAGTATGGTGCCTCTCCACCTTTGCAGATCTGTTGCCTGATCGATAGATACCCTTTTTGAGGATACCTAACAGTGCTCAGGGTCATTAACATACATGAGTGAGTAAAGATTTTTTAATTTCCCAGAATTTGGGGACTAACAGGCCTCGCTTGGTGGTGGTGGTGGTGGTGGGGCGAAAGGACTTGCCTGAGGGGTAAGGGCATTGAGGAATTTTACCATAGGTTCTCATATTAAAGTTGCATTTCCTCATTCTTTTTTTTTTTTTTTTTTTTTTTGTGGTACTGGGGATTGAACTCAGGGGCATTCTACCTCCAAGCTACACCCCCAGCCCTATTTTTTATTCTTTATTTTGAAACAGGGTCTCACTAAGTTGCAGAGTGCCTCACTAGGTAGCTGAGGCTGGTCTCGAACCCAGATCCTCCAGTCTCAGCCTCCCAAATGCTGGGATTACAAGTGTACACCACCACACCCGGCTATATTTCCTCATTCTTTATGTGTCCTTTTAACCTCTCTGTTGTTTCTTCTATCTCAGTACCACATTATTTTAACTTTTCCAACTTTTTAAGACATGATTTAATGCATAAGACTAGGCTTCCCTCAAAGCTTGTCTTGTTTATTTTTTCAAAATTCTTTGTTATTATTTACCTGGCCAACCCCACCATCAGCAACTGGAGTCATTTTCACAAGTATAAAACAATAAATAGCTTTACTGGCATCTTAGCATCTTTACTAGAATTTTATTAAATCTATTAATTATTTTGGGAAGAATTGCTATCTTTGCAGTATTGAAATTTCCCATCATTTAGAAACTTTCTATCTGTGTCAACTCTGTGTGTGTGTGTGTGTGTGTGTGTGTGTGTGTGTGTTTTCCTAGTTTTTCATCTCATCTGTATACACAAAACTATAAGTGTAACATATGAAATACTGACTAATCCAAACTAATCTGAATAAGGATCAATTTCTGACTGATTTCTGAAACACTGTATCTATGTAAGGCATTTTTAAAATACGACTACTCTCTCTTGCCATTTAGTTGTATACCCTGTAAAGTTTGAGGTTACTTTCATTGTAATACTTGTATGTATGTATTTCATTGAAATATGTATATATGTATTTTTTTTTGCCATTGGGAACTGAACCCAGGGACATTTTACCTCTGAGCTACACCCCTAGCCCCATTTTATTTTAATTTTGAAACAGGGTCTCACTAAGTTGCTGAAGGCCTCACTAAGTTGTTGAGGCTGGCTTTAAACCTTTGATCCTCCTGTATCATCTTTCCAAGTGCTGGGATTATAGGTGTGAGCCACCATGCCCAGCTTGAATACTTTTATTTATAAATTGCTTTTTGAATATTATGGTTTGGTCTACCTGTTTCATCAGTGAGCTATAATTATAAGAATACTTAAAATAGATGACTGTTTTAGGAGCATTAGTTTAAATTGTGGTATTTCAAGAAAGTATTTTTAGAAGTTTTTGTTCTGTTTATTGTTGCTCTCACATATTCTTTTACCAAGATTCAGCCATCATCAGAGTCCATTCTTCTCTTATGGGATTCGAGGTTTATTTATTTCTTTATTTATTTAATTTATTTTTTTGTTATTGGGGATTGAACCCAGGGACATTCTACCTCCGACTTACACCCCAGCCCTATTTTTTATTTTATTTATTTTTGTGGTACTGGGGATTGAACTCAGTGGCATTCTACCTCCGAGCTATACCCCCAGCCCTATTTTTTATTCTTTAGTTTGAAACAGGGTCTCACTAAGTTGTGGAAGGCCTCACTAGGTAGCTGAGGCTGGCCGAGAACCCAGATCCTCTGGTCTTAGCCTCCCAAATGCTGGGATTACAAGCGTGTGCCACCACACCTGGCTTATTTTTTATTTTGAAACAGAGTCTCACTATAGTCTAAAGTTAGTCTAAAGTTAGTAAGGGAGTATTTATTTATTTATTTTTTGTGACATTGGGGATTGAAACCAGAGACATTCTACCTTTGAGCTATACCCCCAGCCTGATTTTATTTCTTTTTTGGAAACAGGGT
The DNA here is from genome assembly GCA_004027655.1 of Graphiurus murinus. NCBI lineage: Eukaryota > Metazoa > Chordata > Mammalia > Rodentia > Gliridae > Graphiurus > Graphiurus murinus. The sequence goes on from PVLC010025080.1 coordinate 20,703, forward strand.
CTAGGTTGAAGAGAGTCTCATTGCTTGCTGAGGCTGCCCTTGAACCTGTGATCCTCCAGTCTCAGCCTCCCAAGTATTAGGATTACAGGCATATGCCACCATGCCTGGCTCCGAAAAGGAGTATTTAAAACAACCTTTATGTTGTCAAGTACAAGGTGGTAATGCTAGCGATAAGACCATTTTCCTCATGGAAATTTAAAAATAAATTTATAAGTAAAATCAAACCTTAATATTTCATTGAATCTTTTTTACTTTGTGGTAGTAGGGATTGAACCCAGGGGCATTCTACCTCCAAGCTACACCCTCAGACCTTATTTATTTAATTATTTATTTATTGTTTATTTTGAAACAGGGTATTGCTAAGTTGCTGAGTCTCATTAAGTTGTTGAGGTTTTCCTTGAACCTGTGATCCTCTTTTCTCATCTCCCAAGTACTAGGATCACAGGCTAGCTTCAGTGAATCTTGCTTAAGCAAATCTTTGGTGAGGCATCGTCTTCTGATCTTGCTGTTGTTGTGTCATCTTCCAACTGCAGCCACCCTTTGCCCCTCCTTGTCTAAAATAAAGAGAAAATGAGAGAGTGGGCAGAATTTGCATAGTAAGAAAATCAGGCATGGTTGTTCACACCAGTAATCCCAGTACTTGGGAGGCTGAAACAGGAGGATTACAGGTTCCGAATCAGCCCTAGCAATTCAGTGAGACTCTCAGCAACCTAGCGATTCCCTGTTTCAAAATAAAAAATAAAAAAAGAGCCAGGCATGGGGTGCACGCTTATACCCCAGTACTTGGGAGGCTGAGACAGTAGGATCGCAGCATCGAGGCCAGCCTCAGCTAGTTAGTGAGCCCCTCTGCAACTGTGTGAGACCCTGAAATAGGGCTGTGTGTGTAGCTCCCCTGGGTTCGATCCCCTAGTACAGCAAAAAAAAAAAAAAAAAAAAAAAAAAAAAAAAAAAAAAAAAAAAAAAAAAAAAAAAAAAAAAAAGGGGCTGGGGGTGTAGCTTGGAGGTAGAATGCCTCTGAGTTCAGTCCTCTGTCTGTCTGTCTGTCTCTCTCTCATATACATACACACACACACACACACACACACACACACACACACAGAAAAAAGAGTAGCATAGAGTAGTTCCCAATAGGATCCCTAGATGTGTCATTTATAAGTTACTTATATATTTATTTTACTTTTAATTTTTTTGTGTCGTATTGGGGATGTTACCCAGGGGCATTCTACCTCCAAGCTACACCCTAGCCCTATTTTTTATTCTTTATTTTGAAACAAATTCTCACTAAGCTGTGGAAGGCCTCACTAAGTAGCTGAGGCTGGCTAAGAACCTGTGATCCTCCTGTCTCTCAGTCTCCTAAATACTGGGATTACAAGCATCCACCACCATGCCTGGTTCTAAATTACTTCTATTTTAATATTAAATTCCTTCTGTAATCTTTGCTTTTGTAGTTGATGACTTTTTTATTCTTCCACAGATTCATCTGAAAACTACATTAAGACAAAGACTTTTGAGGGCTTCTGTGCATTACATCTTGCTGCAAGCCAAGGACATTGGAAGATTGCACAGATTCTTTTAGAAGCTGGGGCAGATCCTAATGCAACTACTTTAGAAGAAACCACGCCATTGTTTTTAGGTGATGTAAGCCATTTGTGGTCTAGTACAATTTTTTTTTTAATTATTACTGTATTCTTAGAGAAACATATTTATCGTATACTGTTTTGGCAAATATACCACCATTTCTATGATTCTGAAACTGAAAAGGTATTTTTAAAGATCCCTGTTTTGTTTTCTACCTTTGAGTGATAACGTCTCAGACTTTAAAGTTGCAAAATCTGTTCTGAATTGTAGTCACCATTTTTCTAGTATACTTTTGAAGACTAGGTAGTGCCTAAATTGTAGCAATAGTTATAAGGTCATCTGTGAATGTTTCATGTTTGCCTTTTTCTTAGCATTAAGAATTTAAGAAGCTTTTATGGAAGAAATCACCAGCTAATCTGTAATGTCAGTTAATTTGTTGCCTATATGGGTCACTAATTCAGACCTCTTCAATTATGGACTATTTTAGTTCCTTAAGGATAATGACCTAATTCTAAGTAGCACACTTTCAATAACTTTGTTTTTTTTCCCCTTCTTTCCTCCCTCTTTCCCTTTGATTTGTCTTCAGGGACATTTTGTTCCAGAACGTTGAGTGGAACATAAGAAAATTAAGAGAATAAATCATTGGAATAGAATCAGTGTGTCTAGACTACAGTTTTGGTCCTGCCACATGTAATTTGTATGTTCATTTATTTACTGTATGCTTCAGTTTTCTTATAACATAAGAGTAATACTAACCACCTAGTATTTGTTACCAGACTGAAAATAAAATGAGGTGTTTATGGAAGTACTTGTTGCTTTGTGAACTTAAGACAAATTTATTTAAAGATTTCATGTATAGTAAAATTCATTTTTTTAGTAGAGTTCTGTGACTTTCAATCTATGCATAAAATTCTGCAATGTAATAGTCGAGCTACAGAACCTGTCCATTCTCAAAGTTCCATTCTGCTGCCTGTTATTTATTTATTTATTTATTTATTTATTTATTTATTTATTTGCGGTGCTGGGATGAACCTAGGGGCATTCTACCACTGAGCTACTTCTCCAGCCCTTTTCATTTTTAATTTGAAACAGGGCCTCACTATGTTACCTTGTTGGCTTCAAGTTTACAGTCCTGTCTCAGCCTTCCAAATATTGGGATTACAGGCGTGTGCTACTGCATTCAACCTGTTGCCTGTTTTTATCAACCTTACCCCCATCTCAACCCCTGACAACCACTGATCTCAGTCCTGTAGTTTGCTTTTTGTGGAATACCATATATGTATGTGGAATACTACACTGTGGAACCTTTGAGACTGACATCTTTTATCTACTATGCTTTTGAGATTCTTCTACATTATTGCATGTTGCCTATTCCTTTCTATTGCTGAATAATACTCCATTATATGGTGTCACATTCTTGGGTATGATTATGATTGAGCTTAAGTCTAAATGTAAAGAGTTAGAAAATCTACTACTCCACTCTTTGTAATGGGAATTTCTTCTCTACATAGAGCTCACCGACATTTTTTTTTCTATAATTAATTAATTTTTTTTTAGCATGGATTTTTATACATTTCTTGGGTACAACAGGGTTAATTACACATTTTTGTTGGGTACAAGCTAGTACAGGTAAAGACATCCATGCACATATTTCTCATTAACCCTTCCCCAATTCCCACCCACCCTCCCCCTATCTCCTGGTCAGTTTAGTGATTGACTTTGATGTGATCTT
>PVLC010025081.1:0-24012 GCA_004027655.1 Graphiurus murinus
AGGCTGAGACCGGAGGATCCGGGTTCGCGGCCAGCCTCAGCTACCTAGTGAGGCACTCCGCAACTTAGTGAGACTCGGTTTCAAAATAAAGAATAAAAAATAGGGCTGGAGGTATAGCTCGGAGGTAGAATGCCCCTGAGTTCAATCCCCAGTACCGCAAAAAAAAAAAAAAAAAAAAAAAAAAAAAAAAAAAAAAAAAAAAAAAAAAAAAAAAAAAAAAAAAAAAAAAAAAAAAAAAAAAAAAAAAAAAAACAACAGCATGGATAATATATTTGGGTTTTAAAATTTAAAAAAATAAAATTTTTCTTGCAGTGGTGGGGGATCAAACCCAGGGCCTTGCACATGGTGGGGAAACACTCTACCACTAAGCGATACACCTAACCCCTGGAATTTTTTTATTTAAAAACAGTTTAGCCAGGTGTGGTGACCTGTAATGCTGAAATTTGGGAGGCTAAGACAGGAGGATCACAGGTTCTAGGCCAGCCTCGGCAATTTCATGAGACCCTGTTTCAAATAAAAAAGAAAAAAGGCTGGGAGGTGTAGCTTGGAGGTAGAATGCCCCTTGGTTCAATCTCCAGTACTGGTGTTAAAAAAAAAAAAAAAAAAAGAAAAGAAAAAAGAATTTCATCTGTTTTATTATTTTGTCTATAAACAGGCATTATCTTAGTAAATAGGAAAAAGTTTTATAGTAGATAATTAATTAATTCAATATAAAGGATAACTTGTATGTTATTCTCAATTGTTGAGGGTTTATGCTCCTGCGACAAGAATATGTCATAAAATATGAAACAGCTATAAATGGCTATTTTTTGCTCGTAGGCAGTAAAAGAACAACCTAATTTGAGACTATAATTACATAATAAAAATCAGTGTATAACCATAGATTTCACCTGAAAATCAATTACTGTTTGGACATTGGCTCTTTTTCACTTCAGCCCTGAAAATCATGAAAGCCTTAACCACAAACATTCTACTCCATCTCCTAAATGCCACCCTCCCAGTCCCAGCACACACTACAAAGCGTGGAAACTGATGTCAGTCACGACCCATGCCGTAACACTGCACAGAAACTGCTGAGGGACATTTGACAGGCCAGCACACCTCTGCTCCAGAACGGGATCTGTCCAGAAATGAGCAGTGTACAGTTGTACAATTTGATGGCTACAGGTGAAAGTATTCTGTTACTATCAATTCAATGTGTGTATATAACAACTCTTTCACTTAATTAATTAAAATTTCCAATTCAACTGCCTCTTTCTCCCATTTAGTGAAACTTAGCTCTGTAAGTAGCAGTCAGGGTATAATGCAGTATAACTTTTATGGAAATCAATTAAGTGCCATGTACAAAGAACTTTAAACTCATTTCTATCCTCTGAACTGATAGATGTTACATACTACTCTCTGCAGTGCTAAAACAGAGGAATTAATAGATAATTTAGTACAGTCTAAAATGCAATATAGCTAATAAAAGTATTTTTTGGCCAAGTGTGGTGGCACACACCTGTAATTCTACTACTTGGGAGGTTGAGATTGGAGGAGTGTAGGTTCAAGACCAGCCTTAGCAACTTAGTGAGACTCTCAGCAAGTTATCAAGACCTCATTTCAAAATAAAAAATCAAAGAGCTGGGGGTGTACCTAGGAGATAAAATGCTCTGGGTTCAATCCCTAGTACTACTAAAAAGAAACAAAAATAACCAAAGAAGGTCTAATGGCTAAAACTCTTTTAAACAATACCTCAAAATTATATTCATTATGGTTCTAGTAATTAAAGAAAAAGCACACATTTAACAAGAAAAAAGACTGGCAGAAAATACAACTATTACCCCAGAATTTATAATTCTAAGATTGTGGGTACATATTTTCAATTGATGTACTTTCCAAATTTTGTTACAACACTTACTGTATTTCTAGTTATAAAACTTACATCTGTTTAAAAAAATCATCAGGTATGCACATACATGGGACTAGGAAAAAATAAGCACCAGTTCTCCAAAATTTTAAAACAATAAGAGCAAGATCAAGATTCTGATGGTTTACAGAAAGTAAAAATATTAATTAGAAAAAATATTAAAGTTGCCAATATTACCAATAAATGTCCTAAGTATATAGAATTCAATTAATTCCTATAACTAATGTATGCCAAAGTCACATGAAACACATCATTAATGGCGGAAACATTTCCCTCCATATTATTTAGGATAGGCTACTTCACTCCCAAAGGTGGATTAAACCTAGGAGCACCCTAGTTGTGAGCTATACCCCCAGCTCTTTTTAATTTTATCTTGAGATAGGGTCTTGCTAAGCTATGAAGGTAGGCTTCCAACTTTTGACCTTCCTGTCTCAGATGCCCAGCTCATAACATACCTTTAAAAGAATTAAATATCTTTCACATGTGCTTTCCAACTTTCAGGTAAGTTAACTGTCCTTTGTTACCCAGAGAAGAAAAGGAGAGCATCCCCTGGACCCGCGTACCTTACTGCACTATGAAAGGCGATGGAGCGCCCGTACGTGATGACCAGGACCTCGCCCTCAGGGATGTATTCCATACTGCTCACAGACATGTTAAAGCTGAGAGACTTCACTTCTGTCATGGTGGCATGATCCCAGAGGCTGCAAAGAGGAAAACAGGGGAATAAAACTTAAAAGAAAATTTAAAAGCTTAAATACGAATCACGTCTGCAGATACACCAATGATAAGATAGCCACCATTGTAGTAAAACAGCTTTCATTCCAAATGGTAAATTACAGATGATACACAGAAATTTTGAATTCCTACAAAATGCCAAACACCTAAATACACTTTCAAATAAGTTAGCATAACTACACCATGAAGACACCTAAGTCATAATATCAATTTCAGCACTGTCCAAAATCCTGACTGTTAACATTGCCAGTGCCGTTTCTGCCGATTTGAGGACAGCTATGGATCTTTTCACAGAAGAACACAGCAAGCTGCAACACAGACAATTCTGCACGGAAAGTTGAGAGCTTCGGGAACTCCCTTCAGCCAGCTTGCGCACAGACCCAGGTTAGGAACCCCTGCTCACCTGGGCGTCAGTAGTTTAATTTCCTCTGAATTCTACTCTATACAGTAGTAAATAGATAACGCCAAATAAACATGACCAGTGTGCAATTTAAATTTCAAAGTTCAGACAATTTTTCCTACATAATACTTATAAAAGGCATTTACAATATGAGTTCTAACATAAAATATTTTTGCAAGCTTTTAGGTGTTTTAAAAAATTACTTACCGGACAGTCTTGTCGTCAGCTGAAAGGACTTGTTTGTCCTTGCTGCACCATAGAGCCTTTTTAATACCAGAAGTATGACCACTAATTTCCTTAGGTTCTGAAAGTAATACGATTTATTTAATATTTGCTTTTTTAAAATTCAGCAATATAAAATTTAAAATGTAAAACAAAAACAAACAAACAAAAAAACACAACCCATTTTAAACTAGTCTCCAACTTTTCAAAGCCCAGCATCATTGAAACTTGGCACTTACTAGAATGCATTCCATTTTTCTATACTGAAACACTATTTATACATATGACAGGAACTAAGAAATGATGACCCTTGCTGTAAGTAGTTGAGTGAATGTACCACTCATTTCCTCTGGGCTGATTTTCAACACAACTAATAATATTCAAAATCATTACTATACTATAATGCAAAAATAACTAATAAAGATTACTAATGAGGTATAATTTAATAAGAACACGGACCCGGGAACAAAGGAGTCTGTGCTACTCCTTGCACTACCCTTAACTTTGGGACCTTCATCCAGGTCACTTTTAGTAGTAATTAATGGAAGAGAAAGGAGGAGCTGGAAAGAAAAGAGGGAACTAAAACTAGCAAGAGGGATTCTAAGGAGAGAAGCATTAAAACAAAGGGAACCTGGCTCTGGAGAAATTTTCCATCAACACATTTCAAACACACTGTCAACATCTTTCAACATATGTCAACATATTTCAACATATCGTCCTCATTATCCCTGGACAGAAGTAAGTGCAAAAAGGCAACGCCCTCCAACACTGCTCGGACTTTGGGTCTCATGTTACTTTTTACAAACAGGGTCTCATGTTACTTTTGGGTCTCATGTTACTTTTTACAAACAGGGTCTCATGTTACTTTTTACAAAATACATTTCTAGTCAGGTGGCACTGTGGCTCACACCTCTAATCCCAGCTGCTGGGGAGGCTGAGGCAGGAGGATCGATCACAAGTTCACATCCAACCTGGGCAACTTAGGAAGACCTTGCCTCAAAATAAAATGGGCTGGTGGTATGTTTCAGCGGTACAGCACTCTGGGGTTCATTCCCCAGTGCCATCCCCTACCCCCTCAAAACCTGCATTTCTTCATCTGTAAAATGGAGAAACAATAGTTATTATATTTCAGTTTGTGAGGATCGGATGCACATGTGAAGTGGTTAACATGGTGTCTGGGGCACAATAAAGCCTCCTGAGTTGCTAGCGTTTCTCCTCCTGGTACAGAGGAGGGGCCACTTGAAAAAGCAGCTCTGGGAAAGGCAGAAGAGGATGAAAAGTGTCCACTCAGGCCAGGTGACCCTGCATTGTCAGACAAGGCCGATAAGGTCAGAGCACTCTGCCAAGTTTTAGCCCAAGTCTATTAAATGGAACACAGAGAGAAACTCCAAAGTATGAATAGAGAAAAAGCAATCAAGAAACTCAGTTTGCTCACTTTAGAAACGCTCCTTAAAACAGAAGCTATCTTGGTTTCTGTTTGTTTGCTTTTACTGGGGCTTGAACTCAGGGGGTGTTCTACCTCTAAACTAGACCCCCAACCCTATTTTATTTTTTATTCTGAAAACAGGGTCTCACTAGTAGCTCACACTGGTCTCAAATCTTGATCCTTCTGTCTCAGCCTCCCAATACTGGGATTACAGGCATGCAACACCACACACAGCTGAAATGGCAGGTATCTTAAGAGAATAAACAATTTCCAATGTACTTTTAACTTTCTTACTACTCTTTTTTTTAGTTTTATAGATTCATGGACACACTAAATGTCCATGATAAAGCCAGGCATGGTGATTCGTGTTTGCAAGTCTAGCTACTCGGGCGGAATACAGTCCATGTTACAAAGTTTAAAAAAGATACCAACTAATATACAATAAATAAAGTCTGTTTATTGTGTCTTGGCAGCTTTTAAAATATATGGCCGGGAAATCATTGAAATACTGCAAAATAGAGGTGAATATGTAGACAACAAAATCATTTTCTTCTACTGAATTAGCAAAGGTAGGTTAGTTGTCACTGTTTACTAGCATAGATTAATTATAAATGAATATACTCCGGTGGAAGGAATTCTGGAGGTATCCTCCAATAGCTTTCAACAACTCAGCTCCTCTTTGTCCCAACAATTCTACTTTTGCTCAGTTTCTTAAGGAAACCATTGTGAAAATACTGCCAACTATAAGGATGTTTAAGATAATACTGCTTTTAATATTTAAAATGTGCGACTAGCCCAAACATGCTAAGAAATTAGTTAATTCATTTATGTACCCATAGGAAAGAGAATCACATAGTCACTAAAAACAGTTCATACAATAGCGACATGAAAAAAGCTGTCACTGCAAATTTTAAGACATTTTTGAACAGTTTATCTAAAAAACATTACCATGTAGATAGAGAATTCTCACCATCTTCGCCTTCTACAGACTAATATGCAGTAACAATGTTCTGCATCTTTATAAAGCTTAATATGATGAAAAATATTACCATAATAAAAATTTAAACTATAATAAGGCTATGTAAGAATAATGCCATAAACAAATCAATATTAAAATGGACATCCTCACAAAAAGTTTTAATCCTTTTAGTCAGTATTAAAATGGACATCCTTTTAAAAAAAAGGACTGGATGTTACAACAAAAAAACCAAAGATTTAACAGTGACTAATAATGATGATTTATATTTTAATTTTCTACCTTGAGACTCTATTTTCAAATTTATGTACTCCTTTAGTCTGTTAAAGTTATTTAAATTAAAAGAATCTAAAACCACAAACTGACATTTAAATAAAGCTTACCTGCTTCAGGTTTGTTCAAGTCATATATACGCAACAGTTTATCCTGTCCTCCAGTTAACAAATAATTACTATCCTAAAACAACAACAAAAACAAGCAAAATGTTAACAGATTAACCAGTTTGTTATTTCTCTTTGAAACTTCAACACCAAATAATATCTAAATATTGCAACAGGCATCACAGAGAGATGCACTACATAACCAATTACTTCTCGTAACTGCCCGGCCTCAAGCTCCCCAGCTCAAATGTGTTGCGCTGTCCCACCTGCCACATAAATTCTCGGTCTGCCCTCATTCTGCTCCCCTCCCTCCCGAGTGGCATTTCTTTGATGATCTCAAATTTATCTTCTGCCAGGTGTGGTGGCACACACCTGTAACTCCAGTACTTGAGAGGCAGAGACAAGGAGGACTGCAGGTTTCAAGACCTGCCTAAGCAACTCAGCGAGACTCAGCAATGTTAGAGAGAGACCCTGTTTCAAAACAAAAAACCAAAAGGCTTGGAGGTGTCGCTTGGAGATAGAATGCCCCTGGGTTCAATCCCCAATACCATAGAAGAAAGAGAAAAAAAAAAACCAAAAAACTTCTTCCTTATGAATAGTTGAGAAAGGCTGCCTGGGCTTTCTAAATATTTAGTGCTACTGTTGAAAGAATTAAGATAAGAGTTCCAGGGTATCTAACAGCTTTATAGAATTAACTAAGAAAAACAAATCTGTATAGCCTAGTATAAAACCAAATCAAATATAAACCAGTATGTATCAAATATTCCACAAAAAGACAAGCCAAAGCACATGAACCAATAAAATCTAAAACCCTTATCATACTGTATAATAACAGAAATCTAACTACCTCAGGTAAATTTCATTTTCTTTTTGAATTGCTGCGTGTAGAATCAGAGCCTCGTGCATGCCAGGCAAGCACTGTGTGCTAAGCTGCGCCCCCCGGCCCAATTCCATTTCCCAATACCTGTGTGAAGTCCACTGTCTTGACAATATGCTTATGAGCTAAGGTCATCAACTCATCTCCTGAGACAGCATCCCACACTTTGCTAAAGGTGAAAGGAAAAGAAGTCATTATGTGGCATCAATATAGCAAAAGGATAAATATAACGTAATTTTGTTTATTATCAAATAAATAGGTGAACTCTGATGGACAAAGAAAGCATATATTCATTATTAGACTTCATTTGAGACAATATTTTTAAAAGTCTAAAGGAAAAGAAATTTCTCCATGAAAGCCTTAAAATACTACAGTTTGATAGTGAAAACTATCTGAAGATTGTAAGTAAGATTCAAGAATGAGCCCTTCTGCCATGCGTGGTGGCGCACACTTGTAATCCCAGTACCTGGGCTGACACAGGAAGATCGCAGGTTCACAGCCAGCCTCAGCTACTTAGTGAGGCTCTCTGCAACTTAATGAGACCCTGTTTCAAAATGAGAACAGAAAATAGGGCTGGGGGTGTAGCTTGGAGATAGAATGGCCCTGGGTTCAAGCTTCAGTACCGCCAAAAAAAAAAAAAAAAGAATCAGCCCTCCCTACTGTCATCTGAAATCTGAACCTTCAGCCACACAAAGCCTCTTAAGAAACTTGCATATGTTTGATAACCAACTTTTAGTTTCACCATGCCAACTCTTCTTTATTATTTACCTACATACATGCAGATGCAAAATAAAAAATAAATTCTGTGCCGGTGTGATAGCGCACAACTGTACTTGAGGGACTGGGACGGGAGGATCATTGCAGGTTCACAACAGCCTTGAACTCAATACCAAAAAGGAAAAAACAAAAGAAATTCTTAAGAATTTTACCAGATAATGACATAGGTTACACAAAGGAATTCACATAGGTTGCATAAAACTTTAAATCAAAATAGTGGAGAAAATATTCTCCCCATCTCTTCTCAAAGCTGACTTGGCCAGTTAACTTTCCCCAGAGCATCCAGCTTTGCCTATGCAATGATACACTGAAGACTTAAATCTCTAGACTACATCTGTCTTCCCTGACTTACCCGACCCCAACAAATCTATGTTGGTTGATGGTCTGTTTCTATACACTACATGTGTGCAGATGTCATGGGTGTAATGGCTGGACAATACTTCTCAAAGTACTTAAAGGGATTTCCTCAAATAAGAAAAAGGGCCAAAGAATAAGAAGGAGGAATTTTTCCTTTTAAAAGAATTTTAGACTAGGTCAGTACAAAATAAACCAGCAAACTGCACACAGGGAAAAAGATGCTAAAAAATTTTCATAGCTCTATTTTAACGCCACTGACATTTACACTTAGGACAAAGTGGACAATGAAACAAACAGGGGAAAACCCCAAAAGCAGAAAACTGGGGCATCCACTCTTTCCTTTTGTTTACTGAACACACTATAAATATACCAAGTGTATTATGCCTTCCTAGATTCAGTGTCAGAACACAGATGGAAGCAAAGAAGTAATCCCACACAAAGTCCCTGCTTTAAAAGAGCTTTAGCCTAGGAGAAAAATATGCATTAATTGACACATTTAATAAAAATAATTAAAAAACAAGTACACATGGCTACAGAAACACTAAAAAACCCCACACTATTAATTATGCCAGAAAAGTCCAGAAGAATCCAAGCAACAGAGCTGGGGTCTTCAAGAGCAAGTAAAACTGCACCAAGGGGAAGGGAAAGCAATGCTAGACAAGCACCAGCAGTGTGTGTGAGGGCTAGGAAACATGAAAGACCAGGGGACGGGTGATACACCGCCACATCTTGCACACTAGAGACCTGGGTGCCCAAGCGTGTGCGTGTGTGTGTGAAAACATGCTCTGAGAGAAGAAAGCCAACTAGGAACACTACACTCCTGCCACAGAGCTGAAGCATGAGCAGCGTGTGCAAGAGCTAGCAAACATGAAAGAGCAGGGGACCCGTGATACACTGCCAGACCTTGCACACCACAGACCTGGGGCGTGTGTGTGAAAAAAACATGCCCTGAGAGAAGAAAGCCAAGTAGGAGCCCAACTGCTATGGAGCTCCCAAGTATTCCTCTCTCTGCATAGGAAAACCTGCTTTGGCGTCTCCCATTCCAACTCGTCTCTCCCCACAGCCTGCTCCCCCCGCACCCCCAGCTTCACTTTGCACTGTTTCTCAGACTCCAGCCACACTAGACTATAAACCATTCCTCAAGCCAGCCACCAATTTCCTTCCAGGCTCCTGTGTCCTTCCTTGTTTATAATGTTCTTTTAAGTCTGTATTTTCTACTGGTTACCAAAGTTCTTCTCACCCTTGATGCTCATTTTAAATGCTATTTTTCCCATTACACTTCCAAATCATTATCCAATGCCTTCTGCTGCCCCGCAGAACCCAGCTTACACTGATCACTGTGCTTCAACTTGCCGTGTTCACATCTGTTTATCCTCAAAAGCAAGGTCTGGGTTATATATTATGGTTACAGCACACAGAGACTGGGATCACAGAACCATCGGAAGTGAAGAAAATGTCAAACGAACCTGAAATTTCTATCTGAGTTTTCTCAACAAACTCTGAGCAGTGTTCTTTGAAATGCTATGTTAAAGTATAGTAAATAACCTTCCAAAAACTCCCTAAAACCTTAAGATTCCGCTTGGACCATGTGCATTCCCTGGGCAACTGGAGCAAGTGAAGAAGTATCAGCAGCAAGCTCCAGTCTCCACAGTCCTTTTCTTCCCATTTAGAACGCGAGAGGCGTGCTATTCTCTGAGAGATCATGTTCTAGTCACTTGTGCTAATTCTAACATAACTACGCTGGCTCCAGGACCCACATCAAGCGCTGAGGCATCATTAAGAGTATCTTTCATCAGCTAATACGACATTTATTTTCTGCATAATTCAGAACATCGCCCTAAACTACTGATACCTTTTTTATCTGTTTCTTGCACGGTATGATCAATGCTATCAGTTCGATACATTACATATTCTGAGAATGTACAAACTATAATAAGTCTCAAAAGAGGGGCTGTTTGACTCTTTTATTTAAAGCTGTAACAAAGCAAGTAAGCTATTTTAGGGGTACATTTTTGCCTAGTTGCCTCAACACATTAACTAAAGACATTAAGGAGGAGATAATACCATCTTTGGTTCATCAAGACATTTATTCTGAGAAAAGTTAAATCTTTCTATTGGCTTTTACAAAAAAAAGTAGCTGGGGTATAGCCCAGTGGTAGAAGGCTTAGGACAAGGTCCTGGGTTCAATTCCCAGCACCAAACACAAACACCAATCATAAACTTTGGTCACTGTCACAGTCTGTTTTCTGTTGCTGTAACAAATAACCTGAGGCTGAGTGCCGAAGCTCAGATCTGTCCCCCAAAAGCCCATGTTCAAGGTCTGGGCCCCAGCTTGGTGCTACTGAGAGGTGGTGGGAACCTTTAAGAGGCGGGGCCTGGTGGGCGGCCCTTAGGTCACTGGGTCCTGCCCAGGAAGGCAACTGTGGGATTCTGGATTTTTCTTCTCTTTCATTTCCTAGCCATGATGTGCTGCCACATGTCCAAAGCAACTAGGTCAACTGATCAAAGACTAAAGCCTCTGAAATTGCAAGCCAAACACACCTCTCCTTTCTCTCTTTAAGGCGATTATCTCAGGTATGAGTTAGAACGACAGGAAGCCAACTCACCCATTGGGTGACTTTTAAAGAACAAGGCTGATTTGGGCTCAGGGTTCTGAAGTCCAAGAGCACAGCGGCAGCAAGGGCTCAGTGCTGCTGCGCATGCCGGCGGAGAAGCGGAAAGGGAAAGTGGGGGCACTCGAGCAAGAGAGAAGCCAGGGAGGCGCCAGCCTGAGGGGTGGCTCCCTGTTTTTGCTGAGAACTAATCCAGTCCTTTGAGAAATACAGTAACCCATTTATGAAAGCAGTGTCCCCCTGACCTAATTACATCTTAAAGTCCCACCATGTCTCAAGGCCATTACTCTGGGGACCGAGCCTCAACCTGGATTCTGGTGGGGAAAAACCACAGCAATTATCCAGATCCCTGGCCCCTCTCTGGATCTATGTGAGCATGTTCCGGAGCAGGGCACAGGAATCTTGTCTGTCCTCTGGAGGCTGAGATAGGAGGATTGTTGGTTTGAGGCCAGCCTCAGCAACCTAGGGAGACTCTATTTTCAAATAAAAAAATAAAAAGGGCTAGGGCGTAGTTCAGAGGTAGGATGTCCCTGGGTTGAATACCTAATACCAAAAAAAAAAAAAAAGGGAGGGAGTTCCTAAAAATGATGTATACCAATTAGGACTAATTGGGCAATTGAACCCAGGGGCATTCTACCCCCAAGCTATATCCCCAGCCCTTTTTATTTTTTTAATTTTGAAAGAGGGTCTTGCTAAGTTATTCAGAGATTCACTAAGTTGAAACTCTCCAGTTTCAAGATCCTCCAGTCTCAGCTTCCCAAGTACTGAGATTACAGGCACTACCAACACACCCAGTTTGGGCTGTACCATACCAAACCCCATACAAATCAGTAAATGGGGACAATAAACACACATTAACACACACTCCCACACTTCACAGGCAGATATGAAAGAAATGAGAGGGTTAAGATTCAGCTACCATTCACGAAGCACCTACTATGCTACAGGCACGATGCTCAACTATGAAAATACAGTGGGGAAAGATCTCCCTGTTGTTCCAATAGCCTCAGATTAGTCTTAGTCTCCATTATACAGAAATGAAAAACAGGGCTTAAGAAACACCCCATGATCAAGCTGCAAATACACAGCACTCTGCATGAACTCAGGCCCATCTAATGCTGGAGCTTATTACAGCTTCTCCACTCTATCACAGCATCTAAAGGAAAAAAAAAATTAAGAAAAAAACCCTCCCTTCTTGATACTTAAAATATATTCTATTTTCCTTTAAATGAAACCCAATGGTTTTAAGGCTTCAGCCAGGAAGATTCAAATGTGCATGATTGGGTCTTACAGGTAACATTGTTACCTTACATGTTTAACACTTGTATAGTTCTTACTGGACTTTAGGTTTTGTTCTAAGTATCTGTAACATATTAACTTACTTAATAGTCAGAACCAACCTTGCAGATAGGTTCATAGAGACATTAAATGATGGAGCCAGGATTCCAACACAGGTCATCTGCCTGCAATGTTTAAGCTCCTAATACCACTTATAAACACAAACACTGACTTGAAATGTTAACAAAGCACAAACACAACACTATTCACTGGTCTGTCCTCAAACTAGTAATCTTGTTGAGCAAGCAATGCTCTGTAAGTGACCTAAACAAAAGACAGCTGTTCTTCTGGCTGGCAAGATACAATCTGGAATCTTTTCAAGTTTTCTGTGAAGTAGTCAGAGTGCCCTGTTTTTTCACACCTCTTCTCTTCCCATTTCAAAGTAAGTATCAAATGAGCAGTAATTCCTACCACTGCCCTTGATTTCTTTTCTTGAGGGCTGGCAATACAATTTGGAGAAATGGCCAAAACAAGGGTCTTCATGGGTTTCACCATGAGAGAGGCATCCTTCCTAATGAGTCTTACAGAGAAAACCAGAATTGGATCACCAAGCAGGAAATGGGAAAGCATTCTGCTTATGTAGTTATCTTTAGGGCCAGGTAACAGTAGAATTGAGGTTGATAAAAATATATCTTTCCAGAAATTCAATCTAAAACCTTATCTTTTAATGCTAATAGCTGCAGTGTCTATACCTATAACTTAATTTTTTAAAACAAAATATCACTTTATTAAGTCATCACCATCACACTGAGACCTAATTACCAAAACGAAGTTTTTCATATCTGCTTACCAAGTATCTAAAATCTGTAGTTATGTATGTTAATCCACTGTTCCCTACATTCATTAAGAAAATCAATAAAATTCATCCCCAATGACATGTCTTTATTGAAATCCATTAATAACAAACCTTAAAAGAAGAAAAAAGAAGCTAACTAAACTTATGGCACTCACAGAAATGTTTCAGATGTGAAATCAAGATGGTATAATTCATCCATCTTTTGTAATACTTTAGAAAATCTTTTCAAATTACTATCTGGCGAGGATATGAAACACAGCTCCTGAGTTTAAAATGACATAAAAAAACACAAGTTCTTACACAGGGTATAGTACAAGCACAACAGCGGCGATGGACACCTCCCTGCTAACCTTCCAATGCTCCATCATAAGTGTTCCCTGTCTGAGAATGTCTTTCACTTCCTAGTCTCACCTTCTATGGTTAACAAGTATTCTGGAGCATTGTAAGTTAGTAAACAGGCCCACATCGAAAGCAACTTTTGGCCTGAAAACATCAACAAGGAAGGACTTAAATAAAAGTCCAGCAATTTATCAGGATTATGTATTATATAACAGGGAATAGTATAAAGACTTACAAATGGTTATGCATAATTATATAATAGTAATTTATTCATTAGGCACAGAAAAACAGATTGGCATTTTTAACTTTTCTTGCTGGTGTTCTTTCACCATCTCCAATTTAATCCCTGTAGCATTACTCTCTATTTGTAAACTTAAAGTTCTAATACTGTAAAACTCACTACATGGTATATACAGGTTTGAATTTCAACAAGTATGCACCGTCATGTATTTACCACAATCTGCCTCCATTTTTTCATACTAAATTTGGTATGTATTTGCTTAAAGCAAAGATGGCAACTCCATTACAAATGCTTCTTATTGTGAAATTGTTTAGACCCACCCCCCCCAAAAAAAAAGACCAACAAGACCACTTTTACTCTGCATGCTCTTCTGTCTAGTAAAGTCTAAGTATGCCAACAGCTCTTGACATTATCATTCTACAAACACAAGTAGAAACTATGCCTACAAAAAGTGCATAAAATAGAACAAGGTGGGTCAAAAGGAGGTCACCGCAAGTCAGTTTAGCACTATATGCAAAACCAAAGTCAGAACAGGGAAAGTAAGTGCAAACTGACAATGGGACATTTACTACAGACTGGTGATGGGGTTCAGGATGTGCAGTGCCAGAAAATGATACGAATGTACTAGGATGAGGCCAAAACAAAGGGCCAACAACTCACATACGTCCATTAGGCCAGTGGTGCTAAGTCGGCACATCACCTGGAAGAACATCAGGGAAAAAAAAAACTGAAGGTGGAGACTCTATTCCCAGGCCAACTAAACCAGAATTGCTAGGACATATGCATTTGGATATTCTAAACACTTTCTGGGCTACGCTAATGTATACCTAAGGTCAGAAACCACTAAATTGGCAAAGGGGAAAACAAGAAGATCATCAGATAGAAAAGCAACATAATGAAAATTGTTTTCATGAAGACAATTTGCAGCAGCAGGATGGAGTATGAATAGAAGGGAAGAAACTAGAGGTTGAGGAGTTAAAATAACCCTGACCTAAGGCAGGGAAGACAGGTGGAGAAACACTGTAGTCAGAAGCTATTCTATTGTTACAATGGAAAAAGAGGATAATTTGGAATAAGGACAATCAAGAATCATTGAGATGTCAATCTAAAAACTTAGGAAATAAAGCTAGGAATAATGGCATACACCTGTAATCCCAGTACTTGGGAGGATGACACAGGAGGACTGCAGGTTTGAGGCCAGCCTCAGCACCTTAGTGAAACCCTGTTTCAAACAAAACAAAAACAAAAAAAGAGCTGGTGTGCAGCTCAGTGGCAGAATATTCCTGGGTTCAATCTCCAGTACCACAATAAATATAAACTTGGGACACAGTTCTAAATATGTCTGAGTGCTTGGTAATAATGCAGATTCCTGAATCACAGTCAAAGACAGAGAATAAGTCGATTAAGCCTTGGAAATATTTGAGAACGACCGAGGACAAAGAAGCACACAGGAGCCGGATGGAATTCTGGTGAGATCAAATACAATGTGTTCTATCTGGTAGCTAGAGTCAGAATTTTATGAATAACCTTGCTTGAAGATTTTTAATGTTTCAGGACACAGTCCACAGAGAACAAAGTTACCCATTTTGGTTACACTTACGCGGTGAAATCTGCAGCTGCTGTAGCCGCTTTGGTGGCATCCTTATTCAACGTTGCACCCCACACAGCACCTTTATGACCCAAAAATGTTCCAATCCAGTCCCCTGTATCTCCCTGGCGTAACATAGGTTTACCATCTAGAAAACATTTAAAAAAGACACGTGATTTAGAAGGCCAGGTTACTTGAAATCCAAAGACTCAAACATAAAACGCTTATGTTGAACAGCAAAACGAAAACCATTTTTGTTGTTCTTTCCCACTCACTGCGGTCACTAAGAAACATCCAGAAATAAATGAACTAAAGGGCCGAACCGGTCGCTTTCTCTAAGAAGCTTCGGTGGAAATACGGATCTGCGTCAAAATCATCTAGACGTAAGACTTTAATTTTGGACAAACTATTTAACCTCAATCTGATTTCCCATTTTAAAAAACGGGGCTAATGCCACAAGAGACGATCCAAAGTAAGAGCGCACATCTTTGTAAAGGCATCACTCGGCCTGGCCTAATGTCTCCCTTCCCTGCATCCTTGAGAGATATTTACAGTGTCCGTGGTCTAGAAAGGTTCAATCCAGCTTCCCCAGAAGCAGCAACCGAAAAACGAGAGGCCTTGGATGGGGCAGGGGTAATATTTAGTCTCATCAAAGGCGTCAAAATGAGGCCCAGCTGCTTCTTTTTTCCCCCCATAGCACCGGGGCGGGTTTTCACCGTGAAGGTTAAGAGCCCACCACCCACCAGCCCCGGGGAAGGCCGCCCCACTCCGTCCGGTCCAGACCTCGTCGTCTGGGACTGGGATCGGCGGCCTTGCTCACCTTTGCAAGCACTGATTAAGAAATACCCATACGGCGTGATGCCACTGAAGGCCAAGTCGACCACGGGCCGCGTGTGGCCGGAGCAGGTGAGCGGCGTCTGCCTCATTGCCATGGCGGCGGCAGCGGGGGCAGCGGGCGCAGCGGTGGGCTGGAGAGCGGAGGGTCGGCGTCCTCCTTTCTCTCCGCAGCTGCAGCGCCTCCGGCTCTCAAGGCCCCCCGCCCTGACACTGGGCTGGGCCGGGGATCGGGAGGGAGGCGATCCGGTGGCTCCGAGGCCGGGAGGGGGTCAGGGAGGGGCCGGGGAGCCAGTTGCGGCGGGCGACAGCGCCGAGGGAGGGAGAGGGAGGGAGGGAGGAAAGTAGGGGAGGGGGAGAACCGCAGAACCGGCCCCGCCGCGATCCACACCGTCCACACCGGTACCGACCGGAAGTGACGCTGCGGATGACGCGAGGCGTCCACCGGAAGTGACGATCTGGCGGGACGGCGGGTTTGCCTGGGGAAAGACTACGCGGCGCGGGGACGGGAGTGCGCAGGCGCGAGGTGGGCGCTCGCTGGGCACGTGACTCCGGTCTCGCCTTCGCCCCGCTGGACGCCGGGAAGTACCCAGGTCCGAATCTCCAGGCCTTCCGGGCAGAAACCGCGGGGTCCAAAAACTGTTCCCACCTCCCTCAGTTCCTGGATGTGGCTACCATAGGGAACTAAGCTCTGGGCTTCCGGACTGTGAGCCGCTTCCGAAGAAATACAAGAAACCAGAAGTATCCAGAGGCGGCCCAAGCCAGAAAGCATCATCTGCCAACTGTTTTGACTTTAGTTTTAAAAAAATAAGTGGCCAAGTGGGCGTGGTGGCACACACCTGGAATCCCAGTGCTTGGTAGGCTGAGACAGAAGGATCGTAGGTTCGAGGCCAGCCTCAGCAATTTAGCTAAGCTCTCAGTATCATAGCGAGACTCTGGTTAGGGCTGGGGATGTAGCTCAGAGAAGTTCGGTGAAACCTGGGTTCAATCCCCAGTACCGCAAAGTAAATAAATGACTTAAATAAGTGACCAGCTCCAAGGGTTGGGTACAAGAGAGACTCTTAACGGAATTTCCTCAGTTGTCATTTCTGCTGGGTAACTCTCCTTTATTGCTAGTGTTTCAGACGTGAATGCACCGTAGCTTTAACTAGTTAAATTCAAGTTGTGTATTCAAGTTGTGTGTGTGTATGTGTGTTTTCTCTTGGAGGACTTCGGAGAACTGGAGGTTTTGTTTTAATGAAATACTTGTATCAATAAATGTGAGCCTGCACTCCCAATTCAGGGATAATAATTTCCAAACTACATACATGTGGATTATAACTGATAAAAAATAGGAGTATTAAAGAACTTAAAAAGTGAATATAAATAGAAACTCTGGTACTATCTTCCCGCAGGCATTGCGCTGCGGAAATCACTGCTCTGTAATAACCAGAACTATTCATTGATTGCTCACAAAATGTTCCTAAAGCCGGGAGTGGTGGCGCTTGATTGTAATCCCAGTACTTGGGATGCTGAGACAGGAGGATCCGGGTTCAAGGCCAGCCCCAGCTACTTAAGCCCTCTGCAACTTAGTGAGACCTTGTTTCAAAATAAAGAATTTAAAAAAATAAGACTAGGGGTATGGCTTGGAGGTAGAATGCCCCTGGGTTCCATCCCCAGTACTGAAAGAAAAAAAAAAGTTTCTAAGAAGGAAATGCCCTCTCTCTGGGCAAGTTGTTTCTTTCTTACCTCGATGTTAAAATGTAAGGCCAAAACAAAGATTGTTGTGTTTTGTTTGCTACTTTAACCCTAGGCCATAACATCATGTCATATATATAGCAACACATACACACACACACACACACACACACACACACACACACACACACACCCCAGAGGCATTCAGCTTTCTACCTCTGAGTTACACTCCAAGCCCCCACCCCTTCCATTTTCTTTTTGAAACAGGATCTTACTAAAATGCTGAGGGTGGCCTTCAACCTGCAATCCTCCTGTCTCAGCCTCCCAAGTACTGGGATTGCAGGTATGCATCATCACACCCAGCTACCAATAAGTATTTAATCAATGCAAATGTGTGTGACTGTTTCCTTATCTTTTTGTGTCAAACATGTGCCATCCTTCAAGATTCAAGTCAAATATCTTGAATGGGAGTTTGGATTGTGTCTCCATTTAATTTCCTTAACTCTTTATTCATGTGTAGCACTTACTATCTGTGTTTTTCATTGTCTTTTGTTCTCCTTTGGTTCAATTTCACCCCATTCTCCCTCTGTCTTTCTCCCTGTTTCTGTCCCTTTTTCATACACACATATACACACACCATATACACATTTATGTGATGACCTCCTGGATGTAACGGTTACAGTTTTTCCTCTGTACCCTGGTGCCAGGAAGAGTGAATGACATTTAGTGACTGTTGGGAATTGTTAGGCAGATGATTGTTTACTGATTAAATATATTGCTCCATTGCTGACAGAGGTGACCTAATAAAAGACATGTTTGGGTTAGAACAACACACTGGTCTGTTAGATATTGAGTATGTTCATTTGGTGCTTGTGTATAGAAAACTGATAACTATGGCTGCTACTTTGGCTCTAAAAAAGTGTATTCTCACTCATTTGAAATCTGGGATATATGACAGAGTTGATGAGGAAGTCACCTCTGTGGGGCTCAGAGAACGCTCCCTTGTAGCCAGCCACAGAGAGAGATTCTTCTGCTGGCCTTGAAGAAGCAAAGTACCAGGTTGCAAGAGGGGAACCACATGTCAAGGACCGGAGAGCACCCCCTAGTGGAAGCTAGCAAGAAAATGAGGAGCTCAGTACACAGCCTTAAGGAAATGCATCCCACCACTACCCTGGGAGAGCTTGAAGGATCTTGGAGGTGGACGTTTTCCTAGTTGAGCCTCGAGATGAGGCCGCAGCTGGCCAAATCCCTTCATTTCAATCATGTAAGACACAAGAGTAGAATTCCCAGCTTAAAAAAAATGCTAGATTTCTGACACATAGAAACTATTGTATGACAAACTTAGTGTTTTAAGTGATTAATGTCGTGGTAATGTGTAATGCTATGTTTAAAGACTGACACGATATTTAATGAGGAAGTGACAAAGAAACAAAATTGCAACCAAATATTTATGAAAATCCCAATATGTATTGTATCCATCCTTTAAAGGACCGGTCGCTGTATAGTTAGCTATCACAGTAAGAACAGGTATGTGTAGGTGAGTTTCCTTTGCCTAACCAGACATCAGAGAGAAGGCGAGTGTGTGGTCTGCCGGTAATCCCAGTACTTGGGGCACTGAGACAAGATCTGAGGTTGGAGAGCAGCAGCAGAAGTAAATTTACACATATTTGGGAGCAGCTAGGTGAGGCAAATTTTACTTTTTGCAAAAAAGGATCCTGCCACCAGTAAAGGCAGGTGTGCAAGAACAACATGGAGCAAACTTGCTGGTGTTTTTATTTCCAGCGCGGGGCTCCTATTGGAGGGAACACAGCCGCGCAATCTTTACGCCATTGGCTGAAGGGGTTGCCGGGGGAGGGGTCAGCACCCACAATTTCCAGGAAATGCTATCTTTACAAAAATAGAAGCACACATAAAGTTACACCATGGCAGTTTTACAAAGTGGAGCCCAAGTCAAAACTATTCCTCTGATAGGAAAGATCTAATTATATTCTCACATTAGCAAGACACTGTTTTGAAATGAAAAATTAAAAAAAAAAAAAAGAATTGAGGGTATAGCTCTGAGGTAGAGTATCCTTGGGCTTAATTCCTAGTAAAACACACACACACACACATTATCAGAGAGAAGGACTAGGATTTTTACAATCCACTCTGAGGGTGACTCCAATGGCGCAGTCACCTCCCACTAGACTCTAACTCTGGAAGGTTCTACCGCTTCCAGATACTTCCATCCGGCGGACACAGCCTTCAATCACAATGGAACCTGGGAGACACTTCAACCATTCCCACGGCAGCCACGGATACACAAATTGCCCTGCTCTGATCCCCAGGCAATGCTTATGTGTATCGAAGTATCACATTGTATCCCAGAAGCATATAGAATCACTATGTGTCCATCAAAAAACCAAAAAAGTTAAAAACACAGTAAATACTTTTAGTAAGAGTGCAGCAGACGCCTGCACCTCTAAATATGTGATTCACAATGTCCAGGGTGAAATCCAAAATTATTTGCCATGTTCAGCAACAGAAAAGCACAAGGGATACTGAAGAGAAAGCAGCCAAACAGAGCTACCTAGGCATAGCCGAGGTACTGGAATCAACAGACGCTAATGTTTATTTTATTTAGTTATGTATATATTTATGTATTTGTTTGTTTATTTATTTTGTGGTACTGGGGATGGAACCCAGGGGCTTTCCACCTCCAAGCTACCCCCCCCAACCTATTTTATTTCCTGTTTGGAAACAAGGTCTCCCAAAGTTGCCGAGAGCCTCACTAATGTGATCTTCCTGTCTCAGTCTCCCAAATACTGGGATTATAAGCATGCGCCACCTTGCTTGGCTGATACTAATGTTTAAAAGAGCTATTATAACCAGGCTTAAGGCCATAAGGAAAATGGGCACATAATGAGCACTTAAAGAGAAAATCTCAGGAGAGCAGCAGAAATCATTAAGAGGAATAAAATCTAAATTATAATACTGAAAACACATGCAATAACTGAATTTAAAACTCATCAGCTACGTCTATTGGAGTCTTCTGAAAAGCAGACACCAAAAAGGAACTAGAAATGAAAGAAATAGCTATATTGGAGAAAATGCCCAAGAATAAGGGCGTAAACCTCCTGGTGCTGAGGAGTAAGACCAGGGGCATTCTAACGCAGAGATGCACTCCCAGCCCTTTTTATTTTTTATTTTGAAATAGGGTCTTGCTTAGTTGCCAAGGCTGGCCTCAAACCTGCAATCCTCCTGCCTCAGCCTCCTAAGTACTAGGGTTATAGAAGTGTGCCACCATGCCAGGCTCTCCATTTGTTTTTATATTTTGATTTTAAATTAAATTAACTGGGCATGGTGGCTCATGCCTGTAATGCTGGTATTTGGGAGGCCAAGACAGGAGGATTGCAGGTTTGCAGCCAGCCTCAGCAATTTATCGAGGCCCTCGGCAACTTAGACCACATTTCACAATAAAAAAAAAAATAAAATAAGACTGTGGGTGTAGCCCAGAGGTAGAATGCTCCTGGTTTCAATCCCAGTACCCCCCCAAATTAAAATGTTTAAATATTTTTTTCTTTTTTTGCTCTCTTTTGCGTAAACATTAATATTTTCTAATAATCATCTATCTTTTGAATTTACATTTATTTTAAAACAATGCATGTTTCAATACAAAGATCCTATTTCACTCATCTTTAAATAGTGGAAGTTCTAATAATTTAGCCCATTATTTGTGCAAAAAATAGTGTAGTCATGTTTTTCCTCCCTCTTTTATTGGAAAATGTTTTGGTTCTATCCTTCCAACTTTAGCTAGAAGAATGAATATTAGTTTACGATATTGTCATGGAATAAGCTGCATTTGTGGTGGAAAATCCCAAGTTATAGATCAAGTGAAAAGGAGGGAGAGACCTGACATGAATACTCATGGTATTGCTTCTCCCTGAATATATTGCAGGAAATGACCTGCTTTTGTGGTTTTGTGGATGGAGACAAAGGCAAAGAAGGTTTCATGGGCTAAGCTGAGATTCCCTTCCACCACTAGGACCGAAGCTTTTCTTTCCTGAAAGGAAATATTACATTATCAGAAAGAATCCATCTGAGGCCTGCACCATTTCCCCTGAATGATTCGTACCCAAGGGCATTCTACCTCTGAGCTACACCCCCAGCCCTATTTTATTTTTATTTTGAAACAAGGTCTCACTAAGTTGATAAGAGTCTCACTATTTGCTGAGGCTGTCCTCAAACCTGCAATTCTCCTGTCTCAGCCTCCCAAGTCTGGGATTACAAGCATGTGCCACTGCAGAGCAGTTTCTAACTAAAGCAATGTTTCTAGCAATGTGGACACATTCAGAGAAAAGCCAGAAGATCCTTATTCAAGAATTCCAGGGTTATTATTTCCTCAATTCAAAATTAATATGATAGTTATATCTCCCATATAAGATGCTAGATCAGGTTGTCTTGGGAAGGAAATTAATACTGACAGTGATCAGTTGCTCTTCACCTTAGATAAATCAGGTGTAAAATAGCAGCAGCCCTCACTGATAAACCAATTTAGGGCTGAACACTCACCATCTATACTCTACCTGTAGGACCAGAACCTATAAGGTTCCCTTGGTAAACACCTGTGTCCCTCCAGCAAGTCCCAGACCCAGGAACACCCTGCCACCATCTACACAAAGCTTGTGCCATTTAACCCCACACAATAATAGAGTTCTTTTTTTTTTTTTTTTTTTTTGCAGTACTGGGGATTGACCTCAGGGGCATTCTACCTCCGAGCTATACCCCCAGCCCTATTTTTAATTCTTTATTTTGAAACAGGGTCTCACTAAGTTGTGGAGTGCCTCACTAAGTAGCTGAGGCTGGCCGTGAACCCGGATCCTCTGGTCTCAGCCTCCCAAATGCTGGGATTACAAGCGTGCACCACCATGCCCAGGTTTAGAGTTCTTTTTTTTTTTTTTCTGTATGAAAAAGTGTTGAGTTTGCCTAAGAAAATAGGTAGGGACCCCAGATGATAGAGGCTTAAGCAGGCTTGGAAGGAAGGTTAGGGTTTAAGAAGAAGACTGAGTTCAAAAACAAAGGACGCATAAAATCGCAACTCCTTGGCTCTTGTACATTGCACCGATTGGGAATGCTTATTTAACTTATGTATAGAACTAGCTGCTTACATTGCCATTGTAGCTCAATGTTTAGTCCAGAGACATCAAGGTGATCCTTGGGAAAGTGGTCAGGTCCCATCAGTGCTAAAAGGGCGTTTATCCATCCCCTGGGGCCCTCTAAGTTCTAATCAGGAGGCAGACACCACACAGGCCATTTGACTAGAGAGAACTTCAGAAAAAAATGTTATTGTATACATCAACATTCCTGAACAAGGACAGAGAGGACTCAAAGGAATTATGAGCAGCCCCAAGAAACATATAGGACCCCCCCCAACCCCCAGGCCTGAAGGAACTGCAGGAACAAAGAGATATAAACTTGGAGATGGCCTCTGCGGTGCAGAAACCCATACCTCAAAGGAGCAGAAACCAGACAGTTGGTGCTGCACACGAGGAGAATTATGATGGTGCTCTTTCTGCAGGGACTTAACAAAAGAAACTGACTCAGTTGCTGCTACAGGGAGACACAATGGCCACAGGGGTGAAGAAGCAGCTGGACTGGTGTTTTAGTAGAACCCCAAGCAAACAGGAAGCCATCAAGAAGCAAACTAGTAGAGTCCCTTCTTCTCTAGCATCCTCTTCATATCCCCCTCCCTTGTTGGAAGACCTAAGGGAAACACCTTGTCATGGCCGAACCCTCACAAAGGAGAGAACAGAAGGGTAAAGTGGAGCTGAGACACGGTACTTGACATAAGGACATACAATAGAGCAAATAGGAAATATATCTAAATGTGCTGGTGCCACTAGCGTTGGATCCAAAGGGAATGGTAGCTTCTTAATTAACACTATTCCCCACCTCCCACACTCATATACCCAATCAACTATCTTTCCCGGCTGCCACCATTTGCCAAGGTAATGTTAGAGAACAATCCCTGATATTTTCATATCTTGTGCTGTAATAATGATCAGCCTGTGATTATACCACTTAAATAACTTCTCCACATATACTATCACTAACCCACTTTAGGCCCACATTATTTTTTTACATGCTCTAATGCAACACTGTTCTTTTTAAAATTTTTATTGATGCATTGTAATTATACGTAATAGTGGAATTCGTCCTTAAATATTCATATGGGTGCACATAACATAGTTTGGTCAATTTCTATCTCAGTCAATATTCTCATTGCCGTAATTCAAAATGAAGGATCACAAGCCGGGCGTGGTGGCGCACGCTTGTAATCCCAGCATTCGGGAGGCTGAGACCGGAGGATCCGCGTTCGCGGCCAGCCTCAGCTACCTAGTGAAGTACTCCGCAACTTAGTGAGACTCGGTTTCAAAATAAAGAATTAAAAATAGGGCTGGGGGTGTATGGGGGTGTAGCTCGGAGGTAGAATGCCCCTGAGTTCAATCCCCAGTACCACAAAAAAAAAAAAAAAAAAAAAAAAGAAGA
>PVLC010025082.1:0-24008 GCA_004027655.1 Graphiurus murinus
TCTGGTAGTATAGAAGAAAGTACCTCAACCCATTCTGAAATTGGAGTTATATGTACTTCCCAGCATGGAAGCCAGGAATTGGTTCACATCCTGTTATCATCATGCCACTAAAGGAGAGGGCTAGAACTGAAATGAGGAATAGAGTAAGTGGCCATTACAAGACTCCTTAAGGTTAAATCCACGGTCTGTAGCCCAGCAGGTGTTTCAGATCCTGAGGATAACTATGAAGATAGCCTGAGATGACCCTCAATCTAATCTATGGTTGGAAATGAGCAGTTTATTCCACTGGTGATTGCCAGAGGATAATCTGGTGGATGCAGTTTACCTTTATAAGGAAATCAGTAGGACGACTGTGTTCCTGTGTACTGTAGTGCATGCGTGCCTCGTAGTTTAGAAGAAACTAACTCAACACATTCTGAAGGGGGTATACTAAGTACTTCCCAGTAAGGACGCCAGGAATTGGTCAGGAAAATGTGGTCTCCATGCCCCTCAACGAGAAGACCTGCTTTGCAATTAGGAAAAGAAGAAGTGGTCACTACAAGTTTCCTTAAGGTTAAATCCACTGCCTGTAGTCCAGCAGTTGTTTCATATCCTGAGGATAATAGCCTGGGTTAACCCTCAAAATAATCCACTCTTTGGGAATTCCTAGGTTATTCCAAAAGGGATGGCCAGGGGATAATCTGGTGGATGTAGGTACACCGTTTGTAAGGAAATCAGTAGCAGGACGGTGGGCCTCCATAACTGGAATGCATACCTGTCTGTTAAGAAGAAGCTAACTCAACACATTTTGAAGGTGGTATCCTACGTAGTTCCCAGTAAGGAAACCAGGAATTGGGTCAGCAACATGTGGTAATCATGCCCCTCTAGAAGCCTAGAACTGAAATTAGGAAAGGAGTAAGTGGCCTCTATAACTTTCCTTAAGGTTAAATCCACAGTCTGTAGCCCAGCTGTTGTTTCAGATCCTGATATAACTAAGAAGAGAGCCTGGGTTAACCCTCAACCTAATCCATGGTTGGAAATGAGCAGTTTATTCCACGGGTATTGCCAGAGAATAATCTGGTGGATGCAGGTTCACCTTTCATAAGGAAATCAGTAGGATGACTGTGTTCCTCTGTACTGTAGTGCATGCCTGCCTCGTAGTTTAGAAGAAACTA
Organism: Graphiurus murinus; assembly: GCA_004027655.1. NCBI lineage: Eukaryota > Metazoa > Chordata > Mammalia > Rodentia > Gliridae > Graphiurus > Graphiurus murinus. The sequence continues at coordinate 1,155 of PVLC010025082.1, forward strand.
ACTCAATACATTCTGAATGGGGTATACTAAGTACTTCCCAGTAAGGAAGCCAGGAATTGGTCAGGAAAATGTGGTTTCCATGCCCCTCAACGAGAAGACCTGGTTTGCAATTAGGAAAAGAAGAAGTGGTCACTACAAGTTTCCTTAAGGTTAAAACCACTGCCTGTAGTCCACCAGTTGTTTCATATCCTGAGGATAACTAAAAAGATAGCCTGGGTTAAGCCTTAAACTAATCCATGTTTGGAAATGAGCAGTTTATTCCACTGGTGATTGCCAGAGGATAATCTGGTCGATGCAGGTTCACCTTTTATAAGGAAATAAGTAGGAGGATGGTGGACCTCTGTAACTGTATTGCATGCCTGTCTGGTGGTTTAGAAGAAAGTAACCCAACCGTTCTAAAGGTGGTTATCACATGTACTTCCCAGTAGGGAAACCAGAAATTGGGTCAGCAACATGTGGTCATCATGCTTCTCAACTAGAAGTGTAGAAATGACATTAGGAGAAGAGTAAGTGGCCTCTGTAAGTTTCCTTAAGGTTAAATTCACTGTCTGAGAAATACTTAGGATACTACCTTCAGAATGTACTTCCCATTACTGAAGCCAGGAATTGGGTCAACAACCTGTGATCCTCATGCCCCTCTAGAAGCCTAGGACTGAAATTACGAAACGAGTCAGTGGCCTCTGTAATGTACCTACAGGTTAATTCCACTGCCTGGCTTCAAGCAGCTGTTTTAGATCCCGAGGATAACTAAGAAGATAGCCTGGTTTAACCCCTAACCTAGTCCTTTGGTTGTAATTGAGCAGTTTATTCCACTGGTGATTGCCAGAGGATAATCTGGTGGAGGCAGGTTCACGTTTTATAAGGAAATCAGTAGGATAGTGGGCCTCTATACCGTAGGGCCAGGCCGTCTGGTAGTATAGAAGATAGTACCTCAATCCATTCTGAAATTGGAGTTATATACACAGGATAACCTGCTAGATGTGTGTTCAGATCATCGAGAAATTGCGACAAAATACCTTTTAAAGTTGCTGTGGGGGCTCTCAAAAGACCCAACGTTTAGTAGTGAAGAAAAGCAGCAGGATTTTAAGCCCAGAACTGTAAGTTTCATTCAACAAAGAAGGGATGTAAGAGGTCAAAAGCCACCCGACAGAAAGGAGCAGGAGTCTCTTATGTGCAATATGAATTCATGCTCTTGAGGAACAAGAAATTTACATTGAACTGAGGCCACAAATTATTTCCAATATTCCTGGAAATCAAACATAAGAGGTTGTGGGTTAAAAGGCACTGTGACAGAATCCCCCAAACTTAAGATAGGGAACAAACAGGGTTAATTTGGAGATAGCCAAATCATAGATTTCTACCATTTCTTCCCTATTGTTAGTGGTCAGAGAACAACCAACTTGTCCTCCCTCCTGATCCTACAGACTATGTCAAAAAATATCTCCCAAGATTCCTGGCTCAGGTAGGAAATGGGCAAGCTGTACTTCAGGAAAACCCTTCCCTGTTAACTATGACTTGTTCCATCTTTGTCAGCACGCCTAGTTCATTCAGAGGAAACTGTGTTCAAAGCCTCCAATACTTGCTGGAAAATTGCTACAATGACCCTGATAAAGTTCTGCTACTGCCTTGGGAACCAACAAGTGTTTTGCTAAGACCAGCATCTTTAATGACCACCAGTCTTATAGCAGCCACCAGGCATCTCTTTCTCTATTACAATACCAAAGGACAAGGGCTGCAATCATTTCTGAGTTGTACATACACCTGAATAATACTCAGGAGGAATCAGCCTGTGTAGTTGTTCCTCATTCAATAGTTTCATTTGAGCCAGAGTGCATGTGGAAATTTGAAATGAGTGACTATAAAGTACTTTGAGAGAGATGGAATCACCTCCATGGCATCCACTTATAAGACGAACAAGGAATAAATATTTTTCATTATCGATCAATCAAATCTTTTCCAGCCTAGCCAATAAGTTGACACTTACTGAAAACTTCCAATAAGATCCTGTGAATTTAGTCCTAAGAAAGACATGTTTATCATCATCAAAGGAGTACCACACAGGAGAATCCATGAAGCCATGATAAAGAAACCGTGAGCCTCACAGAAATTTTATCTGGCCATCACAAAATGGAACCTTCTTTTCCCTGGTGGTTGCCAGAGATAGATACATGCTGGTATTTTATAAGCCAGTCAGTAAAATGCCAGTGGATAGCCATGACTGGAGTCCATACTTGTCCAGTAATTTAGAAATAAAGCAAACTGATATATTCTGAATGTAGTATCCTAAGAACCACTCAGCAAAAGAGCCAGAATGAGGTGAGCAAGATGTGTCCTTCATGCCCCTTAAAGAGAAGTCTACAACTCTAAGGAGGCATACAGTCTTTTTGGCTCTGAGAGTCATCTCAAGGTTAAACCCACTCACTCAAGCCCAACAGTAGTTTCAGATCCTGAAAATAACTATATAAAGGTTGCCTGGTGTAATCTCCAACTCAAATAAAAGGTTGGAAACACAGCAATTCATCTATGGATAACCAGTCTTCTGCTTTCTACCTGGTTACCATATCATCCTCTTTAGGAGACCATGCTACTGGTCCCCTCTTGATATGCCACAATACATGCTTAGTGCATGACAACAATATAATGGCATGGCATAAACACAAAACACCATATCATGGGGCTACACAATGTCCTACCTGGCAAATTACTGTTCTCCAGCCTTTGTCTTCCCAGGGGTGCTCTGTCCTTAGCCCTAAACATGGGTTGGAAAATTGCTGCACAGGGCCTTTTTATGCCCCAAAAAGCAAATCCGTACCTCTGGACAGCCCTTGATTGTCAGGCTAAGTCAGGACTCTTCATCACCAAGAAATATGTTATTCATTGGTCCCAACATCATGGGCCAAAATGCAAAAGAGCTGAAAACACTACTTGCTATTTGTTGAAAAAAACAGAGACATTCTCATGGCTTTAAGAGACAAAAAGTGCATTTTTTTTTCAGATGTCTCCATTTCCAGGAAGGAGGTGAAAGGAGAGGTTGATAAAAGTGAAAAAAATAGGGCAAATAGAACAAAGAGAACCCCCTGTGTGACCACATGCTTTGTTCAGTGAGGTGAGCAACCACTGAAATACAAATACTTAGAACTTAAGGACAAGTCATTTGTCCCTAGCCTCATGTTTTGGGAGAACATATGATAAAAAATATGTAGCACTGATATACCCATGTTACTAGAAATGTGGCAACCTCAATGCTTTCTGGGAATATATTAGACCATGTAAACATACTGGAGAGCAAATGAAAAATACTAAACAACAAATGTCAACTTCATGCTTTAATATTTTAAGGAGACAATATGGCTCATGTTCTCAGGTCACACCTGAACTAAACTGTCATATTTTGACACAGAGTTCAAAGAAATAAAATCTGCACCAATTATGGAATAGTCGACCAGAAAGCAAAGGTAGCTAAATCAGAGTGAGTAGCTCTGAAGTAAAAACTGTACTGCCCTCACAGAAAGACACCTTTCTCTTCCTAACACAGTATCTATCTTTCAGTTGACCCACATTCCATGGTTTCCTTTGAGCCAGCAGAGTGAATGAAATTTGAAATGAGTGGACATGAAGGATATGGAGAAAGGGAATAACATTCATGACAAAGATGTTCATTTTCTCCTAAGAGAAACCAAGGAACCAGGAATCTGTAATAATTTTCACTAATGGGAAAGTCAGCCTTATCTGGCCTGGGCAATACGTTGGTCCTTACTGAAATGTTCCAATAACAGAATATGTATGTGGTCTAAGAAAGGCATATTCATCACCATCAAAGGGGTATCACACAAAGGAAAGCACACAGGAGTCCCTGGATCCATGATAAATGAGAGAGTAAGTATCATGGGCATACTATTCTCTTCGCCCCTGGTGGTTGCCAGGGGATAATCTGGTAGGTGCCTGTTTGCATCTTATATGCCAATCATTAGGATGAAAGTGGGATGCCATGACTGGAATGCACACACCCCTGGTCATTTAGAAAGAAACCAACACAATACAGTCTGAATGAAATATTCTAATTAAGACCCATGAAACGAGCATGGAATAGGGTCATCAAGATATGGCCATCATGCCCCTAGAAGGTTAATGAGTAAAACAGTTTTTTGGGCCCTGAGAGTTCCCCTAAGTTTAAATCCACTGACTATAATTCAGTAGTTGTTTCAGATCTTGAAGATAATTATTTGGAAGGCTGCCTGGTACAACTTCTAACCAAAACCAAAGGTTTGAAATACAGTAATTAATCTAATGACAAGTCTGTTACTTTCCATCCTGTCACAAATTCATCTGACAAGTCTTCTACGTTTCACCCTGTTACCATAAAATCCTCTTTTAGAGATAATGCTACTGGACACTGTTCATATGCAACAATAAATGTTTAGCAAATGATACAAAAGCAATGGCATAGCATAAACAAAAGGTGCCATGTGGTAGAGTTCCATGATGCCTTGCCTGCAGACACTGGCATATCACTGTTATCCATCCCTTGTCTTCCCTGAGTTGTTCTGTCTTTAGCCCCAAACACTGGGTGCAAAATTGCAACAGAGGCTATGATGATGCCCCCCAAAGCAAAGAAAATACCTATTGGAAGCCCCCAACCAACAGGCTAAGCCATAACTCTTCCTCATCATGACCAAATGGGACATTCGCTTGAAGACCCAATTTCGTGTTCAATAAGATGTGGCTGTCATGCACCATGTGGATAAATCTGAAACTTTAAAAAGCACAAAAGTCTCTTTGGCTCTGAGAGTTTCCTCAAGGTTAAATCCACTGACTGTAACCCAACAGTTTTAGATCCTGAAAATTACTATACAAATGTTGCCTCGTGTAACATCCAACCAAAACCAAAGACTAGAAATGTGGCAATTCATCTGAGGACAACAAGGCTTCTGCTTTTCACCCAGTTGTATATATTATCCTCTTTAGGAGATCATGCTACTGGGCTCCTATGGCACAATACAGGCTTAGCAAATGATAGGTAATGGCATGACAGTTATGTAGTGCACTGCCTACAGTGATTGGTACATCACTGTTATTCAGTCTTTGAACTGAAGACAAGTCATTTGTGTCATGTCTCATATTCTGGGGTGATGATGATGATGAAAAAATATGTGGGAGGTACTTGGAAATGTGGCAAGCTCACTGACTTCAGGGAAGAAGTCACAGCATGGAAACATACAGGAGAGAAGATTAAGTGTTCTGAATGAGAATTATTGGCCTCATCAGCTTAGGCTATTAGTAATGTTTTTAGGAGAACACATGGATCATGTTTGCCAGAAACACTTGACCTAAACTACAATATATTGGCACCTGGAACTGAAGAAATACACACCAATTATGTACAAGTTTAGTAGAAACCATTGGAATTCAAAACAGAGTAAGTGACTCTGAGGTAAGTACATTCTGCTTTCAAAGAAAAACATTCTTTCTTATAGAGGGTATATCTTGCAAGATGCAATTTCACATCATGGAGGACTTGGGACAAAATGCCTCTTAAAGGTACTGTGTGAGCTCAGAAAAGACCCATCATTCAATGATGAAGAAAACCAACAGTATTCTAAGCCTAGCACTGTAAGTTTCATCCAGCAAAGGAGAAAGATGTAATAGGTCAAAAACCACCCAAAGAAAAAGAGCAGGAGCCTCTTTTAGGTAATATTAATTTATGATCTGGAGGAACCTCTGAGACAAAAAAGTTACATTGAACTGAGACCATCAATCATGTATGATCTGTCTTGAAAGCAAATGCAATAGGTGGTGGGTTAAGGGGCAGTGTTACTGGCCCCCATAAACTTAAGGTAGGGAACGAGGGAAGTGAAAGTGGGGGAAAGTCACATTGCTGTGTTCTACCATTTCTTCCCTATTTTTAATGCCGAGGGGACAACCAACTGGTCCTCCCTTTATATCCTACAGTTCATGTCAAAAAGGGACTCCGAGGATTCCTTGCTCAGGTAAGACCTAGGCAAGTCATCCAGGAGTAAAATCTATTTCCCTTCCCTGTGAGTAGCCTCATCTGTATCAGCATGCCTGGGTCATTCAGGGGAAGTTGTGTTCAAAACTTTTAACATTTGCTTAACAATTGCTATGTTTACCCTGTCAAGGATCCAGTAGTCTTGGAAACCAAAACCTGCTTAGTTAAGACCATAATCTTTATTTTCAATTAGTCTTATGATATCCACTGAGCACTTCTTTCTCTATTACTAAACTGAAAGACAATGTCCACATGCCACTCTGAATGGTACATGAAACCTGAGTAATACCCAGAGTAATCAGTGAGGGCAGTTGAGTCATATCCCATAATCCCCCTTAGGCCAGAAGAGAGGATAAAAATTTTAAATGAGTGGACATGAAAGTCATCGAGAAAGAGTGAATCACCTCCATGTCAAAGACATTCATCCTCTCATAAGATAAGCTGAGGAACCAGGAATCAACAACACTTTTCATTGACAGGTCAGTCTTGTCAACCTGGTCAATAGGCTAACACTGAAAATTTCTAGTAACATGCCATGTATGTGGTCCTACAAAAGGCATGTTCATCACCATCAAAAGGGTATCATGAAAAGGAACCCATAAGAAAACCCATGAAGCCATGATAAAGAGACAGTGATCCTAATGGGCATACCATTTTTCTCTGGCCATCACAAAATGGCGACTTTAGTCCCTTGGTGGTTGCCAGGGGATAACCTGGTTGGTGCCTGTTCATATCTTAGTAACCAATCAGCAGAGTGACAGTGGCAGCTATGACTGGCATGTATAGATGGGCTGTAGTTTAGAAGGAAATTAATCCAATACATTCTAAATGCATCATCCTAAGTGCCACTCAGCAAAGCAGCACAGAATAGGTTCAGCAAGATGTGGTCATCATGCCCTTGGTGAATCAGTCTAGAACTCTAAGGAATGAAACAGTCTCTTTGGCTCTGTCAGTTCCCTTAAGGTTAAATCTGCTGACTATATTGCAACAGTTGTTTCAGATCCTGAAAACAACTATAAAAAGGTTGCCTGGTATAACCTCCAACTGAAAACAAGAGTTGGAAACATGGCAATTCATCTGAGGACAATCAGTCCTCTGCTTTACACCCTCTCACCATATCATATTCTTTCAGAGATCATGATATTGGTTCCTTGTTCATATGGGACAATACATGCATAACAAAAGCTACACATACAATGGCATGGCATAAACAGAAACTGCCATATTATGCAGTTACATAATACCCTGCTTGCAGAGACTGGAATATTACTATTACCCAGACTTTGTCTTCCCTGGAGTGACAAAGGTCCTTAGGTCCAAATAAGCCAGGACCCTTATACGTTTCCCTCAAGTGCTGGTCTGAATTCATAGGCCCAAATGTAAAAAGGAAACAGGACAGCTTTCCCTGGACTGAAAACATATCTAGAGACATTCCTATAGCTTTAAGGGCCATAATATGCACTGAATTCAGATGACTTCATTTCTAAGAAGTGGACAACCAGTAAAAAAAAATTTGACAGGTGTGAAAAGAAGCACAAAAAGAGGAAGAGAACCCTCTATGTAAGTTCAGTAAAGTGAGCAACCACAGAAACAATAATACTATGAACTGCAAGACAAGCCTTTTATGTCTAGCCTCATATGATGGGGGAGCATATGATCAAAATACGTGGAATAAATGTATCCATGGAGTTGGAACTGTGACAACATACTTGCCTCTGGAAAAATATCATACTGTGAAAACAGAGCAGGGAAAACGAAGTGCGATGAAATATTGGTATAATGGGCCTAATAATATTTTTAAGAGAACACATGGATCATGCTTGCACCTCACACCTGACCTAAATTGCCACGTTTGGCACCAAGAGCTGAATAAATAATATCCTCACCAATTATGAACAAGTTTAGCAGAAACTAATAGCAGTCAAAACAGAGCAAGTGGTTGTGAGGTAAACACTGTTCTACCTTAAGTTAAAGGAACCTCTCTCTTCCTTACACGGGGTATATCATGCTAGATGCATGTTAACATCATGGAGGAATTGGAATTACTTGCCTGTTACAGGTTGTATGTGTGCTCACAAGAGTCACACCATTTAGTGGTGAAGAAAACCAGCAAGATTCTAAGCCCAGAACTGTAACTTTCATTCAGAAAAGTGGAAGGATGTAAGAGGTTATTAACTACCTGAATGAAAGGAGCGGAAGCCTCTTATGGGTAATATGAATCCATACTCTGGAGGAATCCTGAAACATGAAATTTACATGGAACCCAAGCCACCAATTATTCTCAATCTGTCTCTAAAGCAAGTGTGAAAGGTCCTGGGTTGAGGGGCAGTGTGACAGCCCCCAGAAACTTAAGATAGGAGGTAAAAGGAGTTAATTTGGGGAAAGTCAACCCACAACATTTTACAATTTGTTCCCTCTTAGTGCTCAGAAAAAAACCAACTGGTCCCCCTTTTCTACCCTACAGAACATGTCAGAATGGGACTCCCAATATTCCTGGCTCAGGCAGGAAATGGACAAACTATCCTGGAGTGAAATCCTTCCTTATTACGTGTGATTGGCCCCATTTTTGTCAGCATCAGTATGCCTGGGTCATCCAAGGAAAGTTGTGTTAAAAACATCTAACATTTCCTGAAAAATTGCTTCATTGTCCCTGTAAGGTGTCCACTACAGTCTTGGAAACCAAATTTACTTGGCTCACACCAACACCTTTATTGACAATGTCTTAATAGTATCTACTGGGCATCACTTGATTTATTACAACACCAAGAACAAGAACCACATGCAGATCTGAGTGGTACATGCACCTAAGAAATACTTAAGAGATATCAGCCTATGTATATGAACCACACTCCATAATATATATTGAGCCAGAAGAGGGGGGTGAAAATTTGAAAGGTGGGGATATAAAGAACTTTACAAGAGAAAAAATCACCACCATGACAAAGATGTTCACCCAGTCATAACAGAAACCAGGAACCACAAGAAAAACAATACTTTTCACTGATGGACAGGTCAGCTCTTTCTGGCCTGCACAATAAATAGACCCTTACTAGAAGCTTCCAAAACATGCTATGCATGTGGTCCTAAGAAAGGCATGTTCATCACCATCAAAGAAGCATATCACAAAGGAACACACATTGAGATCCCTTGAAGCCATGATAAAGATATAGAATGCCTCAGGGTATAACATTTTATCTGGATACCAAAAAGTGGCACGATAATTCCCCTGGTGGTTGCCAGGGGATAATCTGATGGGTGCCTATTTGCATCTTGTGAATCAGTCAATAGGATGAAGCAGGTAGTCATGGCTTGAATGCAAAACTGTTCAGTCATTTAGAAAATAAACTAACCAAATATATTATGAATCTGGCATTCTAAGTAAGACCCAACAAAAGAACAAGGGATTGGGTCCCTAAGATGTGGCTGTCATGTACCTCTAGGGAAAATCTGGACCTTTGGGCTCTGCAAGTCCCCTCAAGGTTAAATCTACTCAGTGTGTCCAATAATTGTTTCAAATTATGAAAAGTTTGCCTGGTGTATCCTCCAACTGAAATCAAAGGTTGCAAATGCAGCAAAATTCATCAAAATTCACCTGTTACTATGTCATCCTCTGTTAAATATGCTACAGGTCCCCTATTCCTATGCAGCCACAGGAATGATGCGAATGCAATGGCATTGCATAAACACAAGGTAACATATTGGGGAAATATAGAGTGACCTGACTACAGAGACTGGTGTATCACTGTTACCCAGCCTTTGTCTTCCCTGAGGTTCTCTTTCCTTAGTCTTGAACACTGGCTGCAAAATTGCTACGCAGACCCTTAGCAGGCCCCCCAAAGCAAAACCAATACCTTTGGGAAGCATGTGACTGACATGCTAAGGCAGAACCCTTATTCATCACCACAAAGTATGGAGTTCACAGTCCCTGAGATCAAAGGCCAAAATGAAAACAGCTAACAGGACTGCTTGTTCTGGGCTGAAGACATAACCAGGGATATTCTTATTGCCTTAAGAGGCAATAACCTGCATTGGATTCAACCTCCTTCGTTTTCAAGAAGCAGGCAACAAGTAAAAAGAACTTGACAGGAGTGAAAAGAAACACAAAGACAGGAAGAGAATCCCCTGTGTAAGTATGAGCTTTGTTCATTGAAGTGAGTAAGCACTGAGACATCAATACTTTCAACAGGAGAAAAGTTATTTGTTTCTACCCTCATATTCCAGGGGAACACACAATAAAAGTATGTGGCAGCAGTGTTTCCACGTACTGGGAAACATGGCAACCTCATTGCCTTCTGGGAACACATCACAACATGGAAATGCACAGGGAGGTAACTGAAGAATTGGTAAAGCAAGAGTTTCAGCATTACCTGGGCAATAATATTTTAGAACTCATATATCATGCTCACAAGTCATGCTTGATGTGAAATGCCACATATTTTGGTATCAGGAGCTGAAAAAATGAAATCCACAACAAGTATGGACAAATATAGCATGAACCAAAGGAAGTCAAAGCAGAGCAAGTGGCTCTCAGGCAAATGCTATTCCACCTATACAGAAAGTCACTTTTCCTTGCATCAGGTATATCTTGTTAGATGTGTGTTCATATGATGGAGGACTAGGGACAAAAATGCCTTTTAAAGGCCGTGTGTGGGCTCAAAAAAGACCCATCATTCAGTGTTGAAGAAAGCCAGCAGGATTCTAATCTATTCACTGTAAGTCTTATTCAGCAAAAGGAAGGAGTTCAAGACATCATCAACCACCTGAAAGAAAGGAGTAGGACCCTCTTATGGGTAGTATGATTTTGTGCTCTGAGGAAACCTCTGAAACAAGAAATCTACAATGAACTGAGGTCTCCAATTATTTCCAAGCTTTCTAGAAATCAAATATAATAGGTGGTAAGTTGAGGGGTGGTGGTACAACACATCCCCTGAAACTTAATATAGGGAACAAAGAAAATTAATTTGGAAAGTCAACCCACAAAATTCTGTAATTTCTTCCCAATGTTAGTGCCCAGAAAAAAACCAACTGGTTCTTTCTTTATATACTGCAGACCATGTCAGAAATGAACCTCTAAGATTCCAAACTTTGGTAGGAGCTGGGTATACCAGCCTGGAGTAAAATCATTCCCTGTTCCCTGTGATGCTCCTTATCTTTGTCAGCATGCTTGGGCCATTCTGGGAAGCTATTTTCAAAACCTTCACATTTGCTGGACAATTGCTATGTTGTCAGGATCCACCACAGACTTGGAATCCAAAATCTACTTTTCTTTAAGCACCCACTGAGCACTCCCTTCCTCTATTACAACAATGCAGGACAAGGGTCATGAGAATTTCCCAGTGGTAAATGTAGCCCAAGTAATACTCAGGTGGAATCAACCAGTGCTGTTGATACACACTCTCTAATTTCCTTTGAGCAATCAGAAGGGTGAAAATTAGAAATGTGTGGACATAATGGTCTTTGAGAGAGACTGAATCCCCTCTATCACAACAATGTTCATCCACTTGATTCTCAACCCGAAAACCAGGAATCAACAATACTTTTCACTGATGGGCATGTCAGTATTTTATTGCCTGGGCAAAAAATAGAACCTTACTGAAAACTTCTAATAACGGTATCCATGTAGCAGTAAGGGCATGTTCATTACTATCACAGGAGCATCTTGCAAAGGAACATATATGAGAATCCAAGAAGCTATGATAAAAAGACAGTGATTCCCACAGTTATAGCAATTATATTTGGCCATCACAAAATGGCACCTTCATTCCCCTGGTGGTTGCCAGGGGATAATGTGGTAAGCTCATGTTAACATCTTGTAAGTCAATGTATAGGCTGAAAATGAGCACCTGTAACTGAAGTGCACACCTCTCTGGTAGTTTAGAAGGAAACCAATTCAACATATTTAAACATGGAACATGGAATCCTAAGTGAATCCCAGCAAGAGAGCCAGGACCTGGGTCAGCGAGATGTGGCCATCATGTCCCTTGAGAAGTCCAGAAATTTAATGAGGAAAATAATCTCATTAGCTCTGCGAGTTCCCTCAAGGTTAAAACCACTGAGTGTAGTTCAAAAGTAGTTTCAGATCCTGAATATGACTATGAAATGGTTACCCGGTGTAACTTCCAATGAAAACCAAAGGTTAGAAACACAGCAATTCATCTGGGGACAACTAGTCTTCTGCTTTCTACCCTATCATCATATCATCACCTTTGAGAGATCATGCTACTGGCCCCATGTTCATATGAGACAATACATGCTTGGCAAATGATACAAATGCAATAGCATGACAAAAGCACAAGGCACCATGTTATGGAGTTGCATGTTGCCCTAACTACAAAGATGGGTACAATGCTGCTTTGTCTTTCCAGAGGTGCTCTGTCCTTAGACCCAAATACTGGCTGCAAAACTGCTACACAGGCCCTTACTATATCCTCCAAATCAAAATCAATATCTCAGGGAAGCCCTGATAGGCTAAGTCAGGACCTTTTTTCATCACCAAGATGTGTGGCACTTACTATACCTGACTTAATAGGCCAAAAGGCGAAAAGCAAGGAGGACTGCTTGCTCTGGGCTGAAAACACACCCAAAGATATTCTTATTGATTTAAGAGGCAATAACCTCCATTGGATTCAACCTACTTCGTTTTCAAGAAATAGGCAACAGCATAATGGAGATAGGAATGAAAGAACCAGAGAGGAAGATAATCCCCTGTGTAAGTATCAGTTTTGTTCAGTGAAGTGAGCAAGCATTGAAACACCAATACTTGAACAGGAGGCAGGTCATTTGTCTATAATCATATTTGGAAGATCACATAAACACTTGTGCCAGGAATGTAATCATGTAATTGGAAATGTGAAAACCTCATTGCCTTCTAGGAACATGTCACACTATGGAACATAAAGGAGAGCAAATGAAGTGTGCTAAATAAGAAGTATCAGACTCACAGGCCTAAAAATATTTCTAGGCCAAGACCTGATATGTCCAGGTCACCCTTCACATAAACTACCATATTTTGGCACCGAGAAATGAAGAAATGAAATCCACATATTATGGACTAGTTTAGCAGAAGCCAAAGGCAGTCAAAGTAGAGTGGGTGGCTGTGAGCTAAATATCATTCTGTTTTTATAGAAGGATACCCTTTTCCTTATATAGAGTATGTCTCCCTAGATGTGTGCTCACATCATGGAAGACTCAGGATTAAATGCCTGTTTTATAGACCCTGTGTAGGCTCATAAAAGACCCTTCAATCAGTGTTGAAGACCACCAACTGGATTCTAAGCCCAGCACTTTAAGTTTCAGTCAGCAGTGGGACAGGCCTTGAGTAGGGAATAACAACAGCTCATTATCCACCCTAACAAGAAAAGCAGTAGCCTCTTTTGGGTACTCATTCACGCTCTGAAGGAACTCCTAAAAAAGGAAAATATATTGAACTGAGGATTATCAATTATTTCCAGTATATTTGGAAAGTAACTGTAGTGAGTTGATGAGTACAGCAACAGGTTCTCAGAATTTCAAGGTAGGGAAGAGTAATAATCAGCCTCATGGGCATAATAATATTTTAATAAAGTTCATGGGTCAAACCTCTTGGATGAACTTCACCTGCATATGTGTGCTTTCTCACATGAATTAGAATACATTGGTAGCTATGCCACTTATGGGCAAGCTCAGTAGAATCTGAGGGTGGACCACATAGGCTCACTAATTTGGGGGAAAATACTTCCTGGAATCCAGAGTATTATAACTTTTTCTTTCTTATGTAAAGACTATCCTGTTAAGTGTGTGTTCATGTGTTGCATATTATATAACAAAATTACTCAGAGCCCTGAGTAAGTTAACACAAGACAAGTCATTAAGGAAAGAGGAATGTAATGGTGTCTAAAGTTGGCAAATCATGTGCCCTTAGGCAAAGAAGAACATGAGGCCATAGGAGAGTCACCATCATTCCCTTGAAGGAGTAGGGGTCTCATGTGGATACTATACGTTCATGCAACAGAGAAACCTGTGAAGAATCAATATGTTGACTATATATAGACCAACACTTATTTCTAAACTAGAAGTGTAATAAGTTACCTGTGGTGTAGTGGACACCATTTAATAATGGTCATGAACTCAGAGGATTATTTTTAGTGACCCTAATACATTGCATTATATAGTTTGCACTGTATTATCCCCACCCAGGAAATATCCACCTGGTTTTTAGTTCATAGCTTACACAAAATGCTAGAAAATGACTCCAGATGGCTCTGGGTTAAGTAAATACTGAGGGAGGTATATGTGAAACAATATCCCACAATCTAATATGTGCACCAATAAACCTGTGTTATCAGGAAGAACGATGCTCATAGCTTACACCACTTCCTGGAGAATTGCCATGCTGGCTCTCTTCAAGGTCATTAAAACATATGTATCAGAGCACCTTTGTGTCATTGCCTCCCCATGTAGCTGTGGCTCAGGCGTCCTTGTGGTCTGAGTTGCTGTGTGGCACCAGTGGCCTCAGGGCCCAGCTAAAGATTGCAAGTACAGTGTCCTATACTTTGCACAATAAGAGAATACAGCTGCTCATGAAAATTGTTGTTTGCTGCATTCTTTAGCACTTGTGGAATATGAGAATAATAATCCACTTAATCACTATAGAAGTTTTGATGTAGAATCAGTAAAAAAAAAAAAAAAAAAAAATTCCAGAGAGGAAGAAAGCTGAAATGCACATTTTGTGGTAAGAGAGAAACCACTGTGGGATGTAATTTAAAATCCTGTGCCAGTAACAGGCAAGATAGTCTTATCTAGCCTGGGGAGTAGTTAAAACTCATTGTGAAAGCTCCTAAAAGGATTCTATGCATAATAAGTCTGAGCAAGGCAAATTCATTGCCATCAAATATATGTCATGTCATGGAAACTTTCACAGGAGTTCATAAGTACGTCTAAATAAAGACAATCTTTCTTATAGACATACAAATTTTATGTCAGAAACCAATTCCTGGGTAGATACAACTTTACCTGACAGAGTAAGTTCCTCCCCATATGAGAATGGTAAAGAAAATGAATTTAATGTGAATTATAGCCCACTTCAGTGGAAACTGTTAGTGGTCACCACAGAGCCAGCAGATCTAGGAACCAAAATGCCCAATCTTACCAAATGGCATATTAAATTTACTTAGGCAGAGGACAGCATGCTGGTTGTATGATTCTCATTTTACCAGACAAAATGTATAATGACTGTAAACAACAGTTAGTGGTGTGTACACATAAAACATCAATTACCCAGAAACGAATCAAAACTAGGCTTTCTAACTCCCATTCAGTAAATGAGCAGACAATGGGAATATAGAGGAGAGGCCATTAAAGCATCTTTTAGGAATCTCAAGAACACTGCATATGTTAGGCCCCTGGGAATAGAATCCTCTCAAGAAGAAATACACTGGATATAAACCAACACACACACACACACATATATATATATATATGTGTGTGTATATGTGTGTGTGTGTGTATGCATATATATATATATATATATATATATATATATATATATATGTATATGTATATGTAGTGGTACACTGCCCATCATATTAAAGGTAGGGAATGCAGAGACTCATTTGGAGGAAATCTAATTCACTATATTTAATACCTTGGTTCCATACTCATCTCAACCAGGTAACACCCACCTGGTTATCTGTTCATGTCCTACAGCACATGGTAACCAATGAGGCCAAATGGTCCAGAGTTAGGGTAAATTATACAAAGATATATTCTGGAGTTAACAACTCCTTGCAATCTAAGACCCGCATCATCACTGTCATCCAAGGATAACTGTGTTCTTAGCCTGTAACATTTGACAGACTGCTGCTACACTGGCTTTGTTAAGAGCCAAACGAATAAAAATCTTGGAAAGCAATGGCTGACATGCCAAGCTTGACACCTTCACTGTCATCAAATATCATGGTATTTAAAGGATACAAGTCCATATACCACTGGACATCTTTAACAATATCAGCAACTAATTTGGAGTGTGTAAATGAGAATTGGGTAATTCTCAGTGAGATTCAAGCAGGATTTTTAGCCAGAGTGCATAAATTTTATCATGCTGGTGGCATGCTTATAAAATTCTAAGCATGTAGAATTGGAGCATTTAAAGAGGAACTGACTCATCTCCTTAATTAGGACAGTCTTTCAGTAATGTGAAAAACCACTGAAACATTAATACCTTGAAATAATACAGAATATAGTCTTGTCAAGACCATGGAATATGGTAGACATATTCTACAAACTTTAACAGGTAATTCTCCACATCATTTTTTAGCAAGGAAGCTGTATTACCCCTCATGGGAGTCTTCATGTTATGGGAGCATACACATGAATTCATAGGCCAGTAGTAAATAAGGTAAATCTATCTCATGGTGCCATTCTCAGACGAGAATACAATGAAATAGATTCAACGTGACCTAACATACCAACTGTATTTCCTCAAAGAGATGGAAAATAAAAGGAACACAATCTCAATCATGGCAAAGCTCAGCAGAAACTGTAGGTGTCCAATACATAGCATTTGGTTCTGGGAAAACTACTGTCTGGCCTTCACAATACAACACTTTTGTTTTCCTTACGGAATATATTATTCTGGGTGTGTATTCACATTCTCCATCACATGTTGCAGAATGACTGGCCTTGGGTGGAGCGAACACAGAATGAGTCACTCAGGCAAAACCCAATACAGTGGACTGTCATTTTTAATGACGTGCAGTAATGGGCAAGGAATGCGGGCATAGAGAATTGCTCATAATAGACACTGGGAGATGAGGGAGAGTCTCATAAGCACAATACTCTCTCAAGCACCGGGGAAACCCATAATGCAGCAATTCAACGACCATAGGCCAACTAGAAACAGAAGGTCATGAACATAGGGACTGTTTCTAAGGAAAACAAATCCACTGCATTATTAACTTGTTCCATGTTATCCACACCCAGTGGACATCTAACTTGTCCTCTGTTCATGTCCTTTAGCACATGCTAGAGAATGACCACAAAATGTCTCTGAATGGGATAAATCCTAAGCATGTAATGCTGGCTTTAAACAATACCAAGTTATTTAAGACTGGCACATCACTGTCATCAAGCCTCTGCTATTCAGGGGAAACTATGCTTACAGCCAACAACAATACTTGGGCAACTACTATACTGGCCATTTTAAAGGTCAACGAAGAAAAAATAATTCAAAAAAAATAGTGACTGACATGCTAATTTTGACAACTTCATTGTCATTAAATCATGTGGCCACCATTGAGCTCCTGTGGCAACATCTGGCAGAGTTAATGCCAGGGAATGGGTTCCTGGTAAGAATTTTCCAATGGATTTTACCAAGAAAGGTATCATTTTCACTACATTGTCCACACGTAATGAACATTTAAAATGAGGTGAAATGAAGCCCTTAGAGTGGAAGGAAAGCACCTCTTACTATGACATTCTTTCAGTAATATGAAGAACCATTGAAATACCAATTCATCCACTGACACAGAAGTTAATTTTACCTCACTTCAATTTTTCTTTTCAAAAAAAAAAAAAACAGAGTGACAGACTACAAAACACACCAGTAATTGCAAATCTGTTCTATCTACACATTTGGGCCTCAGGCTCCCCTATATCCCATTCTTGACTTGTTTACATCTTAGAGCTATTGTGAGAACCAAGTAAAATAATTATTTAAAGTTACTTAAAAATGGGAAAGTGGGTGTAAGGACCTCATTACTGCCAGAGGATTATCAGAAACAACACTACCATGAAGCAGATCAGCCATTCTTTGCAGGTCAGGTGAAGTACATGAATCCATGGTGAGTTGTAGCCATGGTTGAAGTGTTGAAGGACGTGGATACAAAATGAGGGACTTTTGTGAAGAACAATCCAATGAAGTCTATATGTGGCACCATTGCTGTCACGAAGCTGGGAGGCATGAAGACAACTTTACAGGAGAGGTCACCAAGAGCTCTGAGAAGAAAGGATTCAGATTCATACCCATGATGTTACTTTGGACCTGTAAAGAAAACTTGAATCAGAATTACAATAACTCTATAGACTGTTCATTCTTTACAAGGTTGGTGAAGTACATGAATACAGGCCAATTACGACTATTATTCAACAAGTAGTGAAAATAGAAGGGTTACAAAGATTTCTGGTATGGATTGAATATTACTTTATGTTCACCACCTCTGAACGAACAGTAAATGTTTAAGAAAATAACTAAAATATCATATGATAAGTGCTATAAATAAAGATGTGTAGAAGTTGCTGGAAAAACACAGAATGAGAAAAGTATTGTCTATTCATATTTCTCAAACTTAGCCTGCATCACAATAACCTCTGGGTCTTCTTAAAGCACAGTTTCTGATTGATTAATTTTGTTGTGTGACCTAAGAATATGCATTTCTATCATTCTCCCAGGTGTATGTGCTGTTTGTCTAGGGATCCCAGTGTGAGAATCACTTACATATACTTATGGGGGAACTCTCCTAAAGAAATAAAAAATGAGTTGGGTCTTCCGGAGCATACAGATTTCCCAGGTATGATTTTAAAAGGACATTTGAGATAATAAACAGGCATACTTTTTATACTAGGTATTAGTACCTATAAGAAGTAAGGACCAGGACAGACCTCAGACACATTTAATTTAAAAACTGATGATTAAGTGTATGTTCATAAGTGAGACAGTGAGATAATGAGCATATTCATAAGTGAAACAATCCCAGGAAGAAGAAAAATAAAATACGCAGAACAGGGAAAGAAAAGTATGGGAGCTGGTCTCATCCAAAGAATATCTAGTACTGAGGTTATTTATGAGGGCATGACAGAGGTGACCAGTGTCTGAAAGAGGAAAGTTCATGAAGTCAAAACTTGAAGAAATATTAGCAAGGATGGAGAAGAATGAATAAAGGTGTAAGACAACTAGAGAGTGGAATCCCAAGAATTTCCTGGCCAATTAGAGAGAATAAATATACAATGTAGATAAAGGAGTCTATTCATGGATTTAAAAACACTATTTGTTAATATTGAGCCCTGCCATAGAAACATGAAGAAAAACTAGTCCTTGAATGTTTGTGTGTGGTAGAATAGGATGATTTGGGGTGGAGAACTATAATTTGGAGAGGTTAAAATGTGAAATTCTAATGAGAAAAGGGTTATTTACAGTGTACCTATTAATGAGATAACTAATAAGATTTAAAGTATCAAAGAAATAACAAGACAATGATGAATTCTCAGTATTAAATTTATGAGTTGAGAAAACCCCAAAATAATACCATCACTACATTGGTATATTGGTACATTTACTTGTTCTTAAGTGACCATGTGAGAAGCCATATTGCAATTTTAATTGCCACAGAGAGATAATGAGCCTGTGATATGTTTGGGGTCCTAGTAAATAGTTAATACTTCCTATTTTTTTCATTGTTTATATTGTGGCTGACTGGATGTTTTTAAAGACAATGGAGAAGAAATTGATGAAAATAGAGGAGATGGGAGAAAGCATGCCTGTGAAAAACTTACTCCAATTTTTATGTATTCATACATATTTATATAATATGCAAATATATTTCATATATATCTATTACTATAAGAAATATTTTAAAAATTGGGTGTGAAAAATATTCTATCTTATGATTACACCGAATAACTTTACCACTGAAAAAGCATTCCTTAATAAAGTGTTTGTCACTTTGGGTTCTAGAGGTCTATTAGATTCAGCTTAAAATAGTGGACACTAAAAAAAATATGAACAGTAATATCAACATTTAGGAAACTAAAACTCATTGAAATAAATCATAATTTATTCTGAAACATGTATAGTAAGGATTGTATTAATATTGAAGCTTGAGCTTCAAGCACTTTAATATACACAATTTATGGATATTTTATATTGGAAAGGAAAACACTATAAAATTCTATTCTATGGAATATTAGAAAGTATAACTTTCCAAATATTCCTCTAGCTTCTACACATAAGAGAAAATATACTCCTTTTTTGAGATTGGCTACACTGGCTAAGTATAAGGGCAACATCAGATAAGCAGAGACTCTAGGGGAGTGACTGAGGGGAATTAGGGAAGGGAAGAGGGAGGATAAAGTCATAAAGGATGTAATAGTTGAAATAATGTTATGAATGTATGGAAAACTACCATTTATAATTCCAAATATATGTGCAGGGAGGGTGAGGCAACTGGTGGGGCAGGCACCAAGAGCTGTGTGCATATATTTTTCTGACATGCTATACCCCAATATGATGCAAAATTACAATGTACCAAATCAATGAATCAATGAATCAATAGAAAGTGTAACTTTCAAAAAGTTAACTTGGGTGGCAGTGAGTGTTTTTATATTATGAATATAATTTTAAACTTCAAAGCTTGAGGAAAGAAACACATCAAATAATGTTATGTTCAGATAGGAAGGTGTAACTATTAATTTCACTAAGTGTAAAAAGAGGAGGTGGGGGGCAGGGTAGGATCCAGAGGGAAACACAAAAAGTGATATCTGCATATAAGAATGTATCAATTTAAATTGTATCATGCTGTATAATTACAATGTATTGATAAAATTACTTGAAAAGTAAAAAAGAATATTCTTACAGTGAATCTTCTGCTTCTCTTCATATAATTTCTCACAGCTTCTTTTCTTCAAACCTAAAAACAAAAGACTTGTTTCTCCAAATAGACTTCTATATTGATTTTAGGTTATAATATCTTCATTAGCCTGATTTACTCTTGTCACAATGCAAAGGGAAACAAGCTATAGCTGACATACTTGCACAGCAGGTACTTAATTCTGAGTTTTTAACTATTGCCACATTTTAAATGATTGTGTAGGCAAACCTCCTTTGGTAGAGAACGGTCATATTTCCATATTCATATATGATTATGATTATGGAAATAGAGGAAAAGGATGAAGAACTAAGAAAAATGAGAGGAACAGGAGAAGGAAGGAGCAAAGGAAGAAAAACTTATACACAATTATAACTTTTATGCCATAATTCATACAAACTTTCCTGTTCACAAGAAAAAAATAAATTTTTAAACTGTCTCTACATTGAAAGTGTAAATAGAGCAACTTCTGGAGTTTCAAGTGTGAAGACCCAATTCTCCACCTTCATCAGTTTCCACAGATTATGTACTTCTCAAACCCTAGTCATATAATTGAAACATACAGCATCCTCTCATTAGTGTTTGTGAAATTAAATTAAATTTACCCTTTAAGTTATTTGCCTGGCACCTGGTACACAGTAAGTACTCAGAAATTAGTAACTCTTATTGTAATTGGATTCATTTCTGTTAAAGTAATACCTACCTCTTATTATGTCACTCTCAATATTGCTAGTACTTAGGCATCTTGATTTCATCACTTCATTTGGATGTCCACTTAAGCAAAGCTAAAGTACAGAACATTTTGTTAAGCCCATAGCTATGAAAAAATGTTCATCATCATTAGTGATCAGAGAGATGCAAATGGAAACTAATTCAAAACTTTTAAATCATAAATCACTCTTTAAATCACTCTTTAGCTTTCTTCAGTTGACATAAAATTATATATAGAAATAGATATAGGAAGCCGGGCGTGGTGGCGTACGCTTGTAGTCCCAGCATTTGGGAGGCTGAAACCGGAGGATCTGGGTTCGCGGCCACCCTCAACTCCTTAGTGAGGCACTCTGCAACTTAGTGAGACCCTGTTTCAAAATAAAGAATAAAAAATAGGGCTGGGGGTGTAGCTTGGAGGTAGAATGCCCGAGTTCAATCCCCAGTACCGCAAAAAAAAAAAAAAAAGAAAGAAAGAAATAGACATAGCATTGCATTTTAATGTGTATAACATATATGCATAAAATATCTAAAATGAAGAACGATGTCAATAAATAAAAAATAAATAAACATCATTATCAATCAAGAATATGGCAAATAAAAACTACACTGATATTCCATCTAACCCCAATCAGAATGACAATCAAGAAGTCAAAAAAAAAAATAACTATGGTGAGGATGTGGGGAAATTGGAGCCCTTCTACACTGTTGGTGGGATTGCAAAACAGTTTGGGTGCTATGGAGGTCAGTGTACAGATTCTTCAGAAAACTGGGAATGGATTCACCAAATGATCCAGCTATACCACTCCTGGGTATCTTTCCAAAGGGGCAGAAATAAGAGAAATACAGTAATATATGCACAGTCATGTTCATAGCAGCACAATTCAAAAGAGCCAGGCTATAGAACCAACCTAGGTGTCCATCAACAGAGGAATGGATTACAAAATTATGGGAAATATGTACAATGGGATTCTATTTAGCAATAAAGAAAAAATTATTTTATTTTCAAGAAAATGGAAGTACCTGGACAACATTATATTAAGTAAGATTAGCCAATAAAAGAAAGTGAAGGGTCATATATTTTCTCTAATATGTGCAAGCTAAGGAGTAATTGGGATACCAGAGAAATTCCAGATAATGGATTCGAGAAACCTCAGTGGAGCTAAGGAGGTGGTCTAAAGGAAGGGTAGGGGGAGAGTGAGGTTCATAATGGAATTACTGTCATCAACTATGTGTACATATGTGAAAATACCAATGTCAAACTCAGTACTCTGTACTGGGAATAGGAGAGTTGGGGAGTTGGGGGGTTAGGGTTAGGGTTAGCTGGGCTACAGACCGTGGATTTAACCTTAAGGAGTCTTGTAATGGCCACTTACTCTATTCCTCATTTCAGTTCTAGCCCTCTCCTTTAGTGGCATGATGATAACAGGATGTGAACCAATTCCTGGCTTCCATGCTGGGAAGTACATATAACTCCAATTTCAGAATGGGTTGAGGTACTTTCTTCTATACTACCAGACA
>PVLC010025083.1:0-23993 GCA_004027655.1 Graphiurus murinus
ACTCCCAAAAACACAGATGTAATGTGTTCTCACTTTGTAAAATTGAGTTGAGGAAGGGAAGGAGAAAATGGTGCTCATAGTGTGACGGAGTTTCCAATCTCCCTTTCTTCAGTGACTACCCCAGAAAATGCTGCCTTAGAAACAGTCCTGAGGCATAACAAGGTGATCATAGAAGCCATCCAACAGAGGAGTGAGCTCAAGAGCTTTTCCCCAGAGGAAGAGCGCCTGGCCGAGACCCTGAAAGAGGTATGAAGGAGTAAAAAGCAAATCAAACTCCATAGAGTGTGGCAGGTGGATGCTTGAGACTGTCTTCGTTCCTGAGGGAGGAACCAGCAGCTGCAAAGTGCTTGCTGTGTGCCTGGCCCGGGCTAAGCCCTTCTCGTCCTACCTTTGCTCTTTCTGCCCTCCAGCTCTAGTGGCAAGTGATGGCATCACATTTTACAGACAAAGGAGTTAAGTTACATGTCTAGGTGCCCCAGCAAGAAAGAGACGAAGCCAGGATTCGAATCCGGTCATGTGACTCACACCTACATTGATTCCAGTCACCTAAACCTAGAAACATCTCAAGGGAAAGCATTATTCTTTTCCTTAACATGTTCTAAGAAGCAGCTTCTTTCAGATAAGGAAAGTAAAGTTGGTCTTATTACATGTTCTATTCTGACTTCTTGAAAGAGCCAAGGTAAACATAGATTGAACAAAGCTTTTGCACATATGGGGTAACAGATAGTGCCAGCTCATTTTCTGAAGGCTTCTCACAGTGTGGCCAGCATCCCAGAAAAACCAGGTGGGGATTCATGGATGTCCAGCCTAGGATCGTGTACATGTCGAACAGGAAAGAACAATAATGGAACATAAAATTGAACATAAAATTCACCTCAGCGTCCCTTTGATTGAGGGAGCATGGGAAGCGGGCAGAAGGGCAGGTTTCTAGCCCAGCAGTAACAGTCCCCGCCTTGGTCTCTCTCTCAGCTGGGAGGTGTGGGACACATTCCTGCGGGCGCTAGAAGCAAGATTCATGTGCTCGCCTCTCTCCAGCACACCAGTGCTTCAGAGCTTGGGTTTCTGCAGTTGATCAGTTTTAGCCTCGCTAATTAGTCTCATGCCTGCCTCTAGGGACACCAGGTTTATTTAGATAGACTTGAAAAGAGCAGAAATAAAATATCTTCCAAAATGAAAATTCCATGTGGCCATCTGTGGATGGTTTTGCTTTATTTTCTCAGTATGCTGACTCTCTGCTGATAGCTCTAACATTTGAAAGAGGACGGCTTTGAAATCAGATTCTTGGCCTCTTTAAAGCCCCTATTTGAACCTGCTTTAAAATGCTGAGTTTCTTTATGAAAGAAAATGATGTTTAAAAGGGTACATCTAAGTGTCTAAAAATATGGAGCCACTGATCGTGCAGAGTTACTTCCAGGCATTGAAACAATTATATATTATGAAAAATTATCCTGATCTTCTCAACAGAAACACCAACAGCCAAATCCTATAGCTCTCCAGGTTTTTAATGTTAAGATTTAGAAAAGCTCTTTGAGAGATCCTGGTTGCTGAGAAGATAATTCTTACCCAACACACTAATGCTTCCCCATTTGTACCTTCTTTGTATTGGCACATTTATCTTGATATCTGCCTCCCTTTTTTTGTTAATTTTCCTGTTCTTTGGAAAACAAGACTCTCCATTACATGTCTCACAAGGACAACTATAAACTACTTATAGATAGAGTGGTGCCATCTGGAACTAGCTTTTTTGTTTTAAGTTGAAAACCTACTGGTATTAACCCCACACCTTTGTCTCATGGTATTCATTTAGATTCTGAGCATTTCCTCTGAAATGGCCAGCCCTGAAGCTTCCTTGGGAGCAGTGCTGAGCAGAGCAATGGAAAAATCAGTCTCAGCCATTGAAGTCTGTCACCTCCTGTGCAATGTCCACAAGTCTTTCCCAGGCTTGCAGCCCATCATGCAGGAGTTGGCACACATTGGTAAGGAACAGGGGCCTGACGATCCTATCAGGCCCCCAGGCTCGCTTTTTGTTGAGGGAAAGAGGCAACAGCTCATGTAAGAGGGCATCATACCTCAAGTTATTTATTCCTTTTATATGCTCTTGGTACATAACACAGCCAGGAGGCACAGATGTTACATGATGCTACTTGTGTTTATCAAGAAGTAAAGATGACAGTGATATTACTTTAGAGTTTTTTGAGGAGCCCAGGTTGTCTCCAGTCTCCTCTAAGAATGTCTTAGAAAAGTTATAAATCAAAGTAGAAACAGAATTCCCAGAGCCATGAGCCTTCTCTTTTGTGCAGGTTTCCTTACTAAGGAAAGTGGAGAGAAGGAAATGTGGAAGGTGAGTAATAGATTTCACCTTGAAGCCAATGACAAAGAAAATGAGAAGGCAGCCGGGGTGGCTGAAGACGACTGTCAGCCTGCAGAACAAAACAATCAAGGAGAGACTGGTTCTTTGCCAGAGCAACCAGAGAAAGACACGTCCGCCTCCCCAGACTCTGCCAAGAAGAGCTTCATTTGCAAGGCCTGTGACAAGAGCTTCCATTTCTACTGCCGCTTGAAGGTGCACATGAAGCGCTGCCGCGTGGCCAAGAGCAAACAGATGCAGTGTAAGGACTGCAGTGAGACCAAGGATTCTAAGAAAGAACTGGAGAAGCATCACCTGGAGGCCCACGGTACCAGTGGAGAGCCTGACGCACCCAAGAAGAAGAAGAAGAGGCTTCCAGTGACGTGCGACCTCTGCGGAAGAGAATTTGCCCATGCCTCAGGTACGTTCAAGACGGGGAGGCCGCGGAGGTTAATCATTGCAGATGTTGTAGTTTGGAATCCAGCCTGGCCCCAAATGTGTGCACTGAGGAAATCAAGCTGGTTCTTAGAAAGAGGCAAGATAATATTTAGGGAGAAGCATGGGCTCTGGATTCAGCTCCCTGAGCTTTGTTTCTCTATCTGTTAAATAGATACCCTGGTACTGCTTAATTTTTGGATTGTTATGAAATCTTAAGATACATTTAATAAAATTAGCACACAATAACATATAGCTGTTATTCGTAATAATAATAGCCAGCTATGTAATACCTGGCTCTTAGGTTTCCAGAGACTACTTGTTTCTTGATAATAAACAAGAATCATGAAAACCAGGGGGTGTATAGTTTAAAATTGCTTTCCCATGTCCCAGATGTTAACCGAATGAAACATAAAAATGAGGTTTGAGCCGGGTGTGGTGGCGCACGCTTGTAATCCCAGTACTTGGGAGGCTGAGACAGGAGGATGGCAGGTTCATGACCAGCCTCAGCTACTTAGTGAAGCTCTCCGCAACTTAGTGAGACCCTGTTTCCCAAAAGAGTAAAAGACAGAACTAGGGGTGTAGCTTGGAGGTAGAATGTCCCTGGGTTCAATCCCTAGTACCGAAAAAAAATGAGGTTTGTGTCTCTCTATCTGGGTGGCTGGATCCTATAAGAGAGGATAAATCACATCACTTTATGCCTGATCTGTCTAAGCAGGAGTGAGACTGCGGTGACGTGGGGAGTGCGGGTTGGTGGGCAGCTGAGCAGCATGGCCATGTGAGGCAGAAGCTCGCAGGGGCTGGCCTCCTGTCGTTCATACATTGCTTCCCTTGAGGCCTGGCTCCTAGATGTCCTCCTACTGGACTCCTAACACTGATGGCTGGTGTCTCTTCTGGTTCTTGACTTGGCCTCTCTAGGCATGCAGTATCACAAACTGACGGAGCACTTTGATGAGAAGCCTTTCTCCTGTGAGGAGTGTGGAGCCAAGTTTGCAGCCAACTCCACCCTGAAGAACCACCTCCGCCTGCACACTGGGGACCGCCCGTTCATGTGCAAGCACTGCCTCATGACCTTCACGCAGGCCTCGGCGCTGGCCTACCACACCAAGAAGAAGCACTCGGAAGGTGAGGCGGGCACACTCTTCCCTTCTCCTGCGGACTTCCCCGGGGTGAGCCGCCCAAAGACTTGCTTGGAATTGGGCTTGATACATATCTCAGGGAAATCAGAAAACCAACTCAAGGCACACAGCAGACTGGGACTCCCGCCTGCATAGGCATGTCACATGCTTGCTCTAAGATTTCTGAAGAGGTTGGCAATGGAGAGCTATTTTAGAATTTGCATAAGGTCAAGAATTTTTTGAGATCCAATGTGTAGTTCAATGAGAGAAGACCTGATACATATGGGGGGGGGGTCTATGCTGTGGAAAAATGCAAAGGGGCTGAAGGGGAAAGGAGTGTTGTCAGGGAAAGCCTCTTGGGGTATCTGTATTTTTTGGAACATTTACACATAAGTAATGATACCTCTGTCATCTCACTGGATTTTTATAGTAGCCTCCTAATCGGTCTCCTCGCTCTCACCATTTCCCTCAATACTTCCCAAGTTAAACCATATCAGGTGACTTCTCTGCTCAAAACCCTACAGTGTCTTTTCATCTCACACAGTGTGAAATCTGAAGTCCTCTGATAGCTTGCCAGGCCATCCATGATTAAGTCCCCTGATTCCTCTCTACTTCCTCTCTCATTACTCTCCCGCTCACTCTTTCTGTTCTGCCTGTTTTAGTTTCTTTTCCAGGCCACAGACCTGCCAGGCACTCGTTCTGGGACTTCCGTCCCTTTCTTGGGAGGCCTCCCTTTAGAGGTCTCCATGCTTCACCTCCTGGCCCCTTGAGGCTTTCCTTACACTTACGCTGTACCTCTGGGAGTCCTCCTGACTCCTAGGTGGAACCTCAGCCCAGCCTGCCGCCCTGTGTTCTTTCTCTCCCCGGTGCCTGCCATGTGCTGAGACTCTACTTGGTTGATTTGCAGTTGCCTCTCCTGTTAGAAGCTCGATTTGTGAAGGTACAGCCGGTAGTCCTTTCCCCACTGCTGAACTAACGGAGCTTGGAATAGCATTTGGCAATAGTAAGCCCTGTATAAGTATTTGCTGATGGATGAATTTCTTGAGTACTGTTCCAGACCTGGGGATATTGTAAATCCACACACCCTGCTCTCATGGAACTGACATTCCAGTGGGTAAAACAGACAATAAATAAGCCTGTAGTAGAAATCCAGAGTATAGTCATTGCTGTGAAGAGAGGACAGCCAGGTAAGCAGCAGCAATGGCGGAACTGGGAGTGGGGCACTGTTCACACCAGGGCAGCCCCTCAGAGGGTGTGCGGAGAAAGTGGAGTCAAGTGAGCGACGGAGAGAAGCTTCAGGCCCAGAGCACCCTCCCCAAAGTGGGAAGGAGCTTTGCCTGCTGGAGCGGCCACTGGAGAACTAGAAGGAGAGTGAGCAGCCAGAGCGGTCACGCAGGCCAGATCTTGTAAGGTCTCATAGGCCAAGGGAAGGAATTTGGGGTTTTATATAAAGAACGTCAGTTTCCATGCTGCCTTAACAAATTACCACAGAGAATGGCTTAAAACAACACAAGTGTATTATCTTACCATTCTGAAGGTTGGAAGTCCAAAAATGTGTCTTAAAAAACTAAAATCAAGGGCTTGGTGCTATGGCACATGACTATAATCATAGTACTTGGGAGGCTGAGACAGGAAGATCACAGGTTTGAGGCTAGCAGCACACAGTAACTTAGACCCTGTTTCAAAATAAGAAATAAAATAAGGCTGAGGGTATAGCTCAAAGATAGACTACCCTGGGTTCAGTCCCCAGCAAAACACACACACTCATACACACACACACACACACACACACACACACACTAAAACCGAGGGTTCAGTGGAGTCATGTTCCTTGTGAGGTCCTGGGGGAAAGCCCGTTCCATGCCTTTCCCAGCTTCTCAAGTTTGCCCACGATCCTTGGTTCTTGGTCACATTATTCCACTCTGCTTCTGTCACCATGCCTCCTTCTTTGTTGCTCCTTCCTCTCTCTTACAAGTACCTTATAATCCCGTTAGGCCCCCTGGATAGCCAGGATGACTTCCCTATTTAAAGATGCTTAACTCAGTCACAGCTACAAAGACCTTTTGCCACGCAGGGTAAGAGTTATAGGGTCTAGGGCAAGCAGAGGAGTGATCCGGTCTGATCTACATTCTTAAGTTAGTTCTGGCCACAGCACAGAGAACGGCTCAGGGACTAGAGTGCAGTGTAAACAGACAGTGGGAAACAGCTGCAGTCATCCAGGGGAGGGGAAATGTCACTTTCAACTAGAATTGTGTTCATGGGATTGAAGAAGCGCTCAACTTTGGGGATATATTTTTGAAAGTGGTGGTAACAGAACTGGTGATGGGTTGGATGGGTTGGATGTTGGGGGAAGAGAGGAATTACAGATGGCTTTGGGGCTTGGGGCATGAGCAACAGTGTGTGTACTGCAGCCGTGTACTGTGGCCAGAGCATGAGGATCTCTGCTTTGGACGTGATGTGTGCGAGAAGCCTTGCAGAGCTCTGAGTGGAGAGGTAGAGCAGGATGGGGTTGGGTGTCCGAGTGAGGAGCTCTAGGGAGGTGGAGCTCCCGGTGTGCAGGTGGCCCGTAAGTCTCTGAGATAAGATCATCTAGAAAATGAGGGTAGAGAAGGCCAAGCACAAAGCCCCAGGCTTCTCAGTCATTTCAACTTTGGATTCAAGAATGTTTTTTCCCCCAACAGTATCGTATTGTAAAGCCCAGTAGGTAAAAGTGAGAGCGAGGCTGATTGCCCTAGCCTAGCATGGGTGCAGGGAGTGTCTGGAGCCTCCCCTCACTGATCGCCCACTTCCTCTCTTGGCCCGTGAGGGGCCGGGAGGCTCAGCAGGTCTACCTTTCTTCACAAATGACAGCGCCCAGGCTTGCTCTTTAACTGTTCCTCACGACCTTTGGCAGTCTCCTGGTCACATTCTCATGTGCCTGAGAAAATAAAAAAACAAGGTATAGTGGCTTTACAGCAAGTCACTGGAAGCAGGCTTTCATTCTTCACTGAATCTACACCTGACCTTTATGTGCAGTTAGGAGTCCACACTGTGTATTTTGCAGGGATCTCTAAACTCAAGCATTTCTGGACACAATGATGTTACCTGTTGGCCAGAGGTGAATTGAGCTCTTTCATCCTTGTGGTGGCTTGATAAACCGATGGGTTCTCTGTGTGATGAGAACTCTGTCCCTGTTCCTCCATCCAGCCCTACCCCCGTCTGTGATGGGCTATGCTTGAGACAGGAAGGCTCTGGCCTCTCTCCCAGTGTGTTATAGATTGCCTGAGGTTTTAATGTCATCTCCTGGATGACATTTCCCTGGTGTGTGCCTTAGAATTGGATTTTGTTTGTAGGAATGCCACAAATGTTTAGTGCTGGCTCTCATAAGTTCATGTATTTGCAGGAAAAATGTACGCATGCCAGTACTGTGATGCAGTGTTCGCCCAGTCCATTGAACTGTCCCGCCACGTGAGGACCCACACCGGGGACAAGCCGTATGTCTGCAGGGACTGTGGCAAGGGCTTCCGGCAAGCCAATGGCCTCTCCATCCACCTGCACACCTTTCACAGTATGTACTGCGATTGTGGATATCAGGTACTCAGGGCCAGGCTCGGCACTGAGAAAGCACGGAGCAATCATGACAGAGATGTTACTTTACCAGAGTTGGGTTCCATTCAGTGCTCTCCCCTCCCCTAGTCTCCTGCAAAATCTACAGTCTCCTTTCCTAATTTTAAGAAGAATCCCTTTTAACATATCAGTGCACGCTGCTTGTTTCCCTGTTGAGACTGTTTTCTTGTCTTCCTCTCTAGCCCGCCTGGCCCTGTTCAGCAGGCAGAGGCAAATTATGTTTGAAGGAGAGAACCTGTAACTGACAGGCTCACAGCGCACTGGAACATTTCCATTCATCTACTCAGCTTCCGTCTTCTCCCACACCTCCCCTCCACCTTACCCTTTGTTCATACCTGCCTTTCCCCATAGGAGCAGCTCGGGCCCTTTCTGAATTAAGTCTACCCTCCAAGGCGGTGCCTGGCATGTTCCCTTGAAACCTCTTGCCCAGTATTCTCTTCCGAGTGCCATCGTATCTCCCTCAATTAGTAGGGTCTGCCTTCATCTTTCTCTCTTTCTACTAGAACCAATACAGACAGACACTCTTTCATGAAAAACACATTTTCTCAGCCTCCAATATAGCCAGAGAATAATCAACACAGCACAGCCAGTAAGTTGAGATGGTGGACTTGAATCTGAACCCTGCCACTTATTTTCTTGAGATCTTAAGCAAATTTCTTTACCTTTCTAAACCTCTTATACTCCTTCCAAACTAAGCAAATAATAATGCCACCACCTTGGATTGCTGTAAGAATTAAATGAGATAGCACATGTAAAACACGAAGTTCCACGCCTGACACAGAAATGCTCAGTAAATGCCAGGTATTATTATTGGTGATAAGAGCCCCCTGTCAGGTACCGTCTGTCATCAGCACTTCTCTGTTTTGCATGCCGGGTACCTTGCCTACACTTCTTCCACTCTCCCCT
This sequence comes from Graphiurus murinus, assembly GCA_004027655.1. Taxonomy (NCBI): domain Eukaryota; kingdom Metazoa; phylum Chordata; class Mammalia; order Rodentia; family Gliridae; genus Graphiurus; species Graphiurus murinus. Next base: position 8,413 of record PVLC010025083.1, read on the forward strand.
TTCTATTCTTCTGCCCACGTACCAGTTTCTAGCTACTGGCAAATAGTGTCTCACGACATGTTAAACATGTCCACTTCTGTTGTCTGCCAGCCAACTAGGCTTGCCAAAGCTCCTGTGTGCCCACTGTGTGGCTGGACACTGGGTCCTGCGGGAGGAATATAAAGCGTGGCTGCTCTCTCCCATAGAGTTAATAAGACGTTTACAGTAGACTTCCGGATGAGTGGACTTTGGCTTGGATTTATTGCCACAATTTTTATGTCCTCTCGACCGCCCAGAATAATATTCTGCTTCAGTCTTCTTTTCCCAGTAGCATTACATGAGAATCAGGAAAGAGTAGGGCATTAATTTTCAGAATGAAGAGGATCCAAAGTAGTTTACCATGCCCTAGAGTATGCCCCTGCATCCAGGCCCCTCTCTCTTCTAGACCATACTCTCCCATTTCTTGTTTTTTCTTAGGTTCACATCATTACTACAGAAACCTGTGTCAAAGTATCTTAAAAGATAGTGTGAAACTGAGATTTCAAGAGCTCCTGTCCACCGGGAAACTAGTTAATGATACCAAGTGCTGCTGCATGTCAAAATTCCTGAATTAATCTGAATCAGTGCACACACAAGATTGGTTTGTGGGTTGGGCCTTTCTTGTGGGCAAAGGCTTTTATTATTAAAGCATGTTTTCCTTTGCTTTAAGAAAGAGACTGAAATCTTTGGCCATCAGATGGCATCAATATTATCAGTACTACTTCTTGTTTTTGAGGCCACATTGGGGAGGTAGGTGGCACTCCCAATTAAGAACATGGCTCAGAGTATGGGGCACAAGAGCCACATCCGAGATATACCCTCAGTAAGATACTAACAACCCTTGAAACCTTGGCTTTCCTAATCTATAAAATAGGAATGATAATAGAGTCTACTCACAGGCTGTTGGGCTGATTAGGGACTTCATAGACACAGAGCACTTAGAATGAGCCTGCCGGGGAACACTCATTAAAAGCCAGGAGTGAGGAAGCAGTCCTGTATTGCTAATGACAGAAGAAACATACTCTGGGGAGTGTGCTGGAAATCCCCACAGAGAATCAGAAAACTCAAAAATACCAGTGCAAATGGAAAGAGCAAGGGTGATCCTAACATGTGAGGTGTGGCAGAAGGAATGGAGGTGGCTGGTCCAGAAAGCCTGAAGCACGCCGCCTCCTGGGGCTGAAGGCGCGGGGAGGGGGAGGCAGGATGCCCTCAGAGTCTGTGACGCTGAATGACGTCTAAACAGAGTCTTACCTCACTGATGGCTGCTTGTGTTTTCTTCCCTCTGCCTCTTTCTCTGTGGATGTCCCTCCTGGAACCAGACATAGAAGATCCTTATGATTGCAAGAAATGCAGGATGAGTTTTCCCACTCTGCAGGACCACCGGAAGCACATCCACGAGGTACACTCCAAGGAGTACCACCCCTGCCCCACGTGTGGGAAGATCTTCAGTGCCCCTTCCATGCTGGAGCGGCACATGGTGACCCATGTCGGAGGGAAGCCCTTCAGCTGCGGGATCTGCAACAAGGCTTACCAGGTGACCTCAGGCGGTGCTGGGAGCTCTTCCCGCAGCTCTGCCCGCTCTCCATTCCACTCCCTCACTCCCATGTCTGTGGCTTGCAGCTTGTCCCCTCTCCTCTGTGATTCTACAGTGTGACCAATTCTCACAAATAGTAGGCTGGGAGTGTAGCTCAGTGGGAGAGCATGTGCTTAGCCAGTACAAGGCCCTGAGTTCAATCCCCAACACCAAATCCAAAAAAGCAACTTGTAGTCCATACTGAGACCTGGTGAAGTTGTGCCATGAGGTTCTTTGATTGGAGGAGACAGTTCTTCCATCTCTCCTCTTGGGTGTCAGCCCTGACATGAACTGGGTACTGGTTTCCCCTGGACACTCACCTTCTGTAGAACCTGTTGACCCCATGCAAGGGATGAGAGTGACTGCCACCTGGAATTTCCTGGTTTAGCACAGTTGTTTGTTTATTGAACTCCCAGGGAAAGGCTTTGCATTTTTACCTGAGAATCTGGTACATAATTAAAGTAAAACCCCAGATAGATGTAAAAAGAAACCGTGTCTGTCAGAAACTGGTTCCAGAGAAAAGAACAGTCATTGCTGGCATCTGTGATTTTGGTATAGACGGAGAAGCAGAGCAGCTGATTTGAAAACGAGCTAACTTTGTGCCAGGCCTTGTGCTGTGACGTTAGTGTGGCAGAGCTGAGTAAGACTTGGGCATGGTCTCCAGGAGACCATCACGTGACCCCCAGCCCCTCCCCTGAGCCCTTTGTGCACTCCACAGGGTCCTGCCTGCAGTAGCCACTTTCCTACTTGCCTTGTTCCCACACACCAGCCTCTCCTCACCTCTGCGCTGGACAGGGTAGGGAAGAGAGTGCCACTGTGGCCCTCGAGCTTATTCAGAACACTTCCTTTCTCTCATGGGGACCTGTGAGCTCTCCAGCTTGCTAGAACTTTCTAAGATGTAACATTTGCCAAATTTCTTGTAGCAACTGTCTGGTTTGTGGTACCATAACCGGACCCACCACCCGGATGTGTTTGCTGCTCAGAACCATCGGTCATCCAAATTCTCATCTCTTCAGTGCAGCTCTTGTGACAAAACCTTTTCCAACACCATTGAACACAAGAAGCACATCAAAGCAGAGCACGCAGGTGAAGTTGAAGGATCGGGGACTGAGTGTGAGCTGATGGATGGGTGGGGCTGGTGTCCTTCACCCAGCTTCTATCCAGAGATGTCGATGTCAGTACTCCAGCGAGGTGTGCTGTGGCGATCCCAGCATGCCTCAGAGGATGCCACTCCTGTCTATCAGTAGCCATAGCTTGAGTGGCAGCGATTCTCAAACCTGGAAACCTAGAGCAGTGTGAGCTTCTACCAGCCCCTGAGTGACCACTGGTCACGGCCACCTGGGAGGGTGACAGCTTGATGGCAGACAGGCCCAAGTGAAATCCTGATTCTAGCACTTACCAGCTGCATGACCTTGCAAGTGACTTCTCTTTTCTCAGCCTGTTTCCTTCTCTGTAGAATGGGAGTTGTTAGGACCTACCTTGCAGGTAAATTGGGGGAAATCCAACAGCTGTCAATTATGGAGCTTTTCCCGTGTGCAAAGCACCAGCCAAGCACTGTGTGTAGTTCCTCCTCTAACTCTCAGCCCCTCTTTGCACCCAGACAATCTGAACCAGTCATGCCCTTTGCCACTGGGTTGCATGAATCTCCCCCAGATACGAGGTTCCTGGCACTTGGTAGATGCTTGTGCGGTGTGTTAGTCCTTGCCCCAGCCAGCCCTTTCTCTCCAGCCTTAGAAGAGTCATCCTTGGGTCCTTTCCCACTATTTCTTTCCTTGTGTGCCTCACAGATCTGAAGTTCCATGAGTGTGACCAGTGTAAGGAGCTCTTCCCCACGCAGGCTCTGCTGCAGGTTCACGTCAAGTGCCAGCATTCAGGTCGGTGCCCCAGCTACATACCCTTGAGCTAGACTGCCCGGTGTGAATCTTGTCTCCAGCACTCAGAGCTGTGCAACCCAGGCTAAACACAAGCTGAGTTTTGCCTCAGTTTGCTCATGTGAGAGATGGAGTAATTAGAGTACTTGCCTCACAGGGTAACTGAAAACCTTGAGGCCTGGCACCTGTAAGCACGTTAAGTGTTAGCCGTGATTGTCATTGTTATTGTATTCCACCAAATCTGAAATGCCAGATTATAAGTTGTGCCATTTTTGTTGAACCATTAAGAAAGAAGTGCTGCCAATTAAACTATGCTTTCTTGTCACTTAGAATTGATAGGTTATTCTAAGTGCTGTTTGAGTCTTAATTTGACATAAGTTTTTACCATGTCACACACTATTGTGTGCATACATAGAAAGGAAAACAAGAGAAGGCTCTGCTCCATGGTGACTTCCAGCTCAGCTACCGTAGAGAGCATGGTGATGGAGCGCAAAGCGCTGAGAGGTCATCAAAGAACGGAAGGCCGGTGGTTTGATCTCTTGAACATTATATAAAACTAGACTGCTTTTGATTCCTGGTTTAGGATGTAGCTAACCCTTCATCAGTTACCCCCCTCCCTCCAAGACCATTTGGTTCCTGTGAGTTAAAAGTGTGTACTCTCCTGGCTTAGGGGTGTTATTTCTAGCCATGGACACTCGTCCTGCAGGCCTGGATGTTTGTGCACGCAGTCGCTGACAGTTGCACCTGACTGACGCCTCTTGCACAGCTGCCCTAGGTGCCATTGAGCCACCTCACATGTTAAAATGCGCTTCTTAGACTTCGTAATCTACGTCATTGTCCACCATGGAGTGTCTCATGGGCTTAGCAGAGGCAGATCTAGCCCAGTTCTCATGCTAACAAGATGGTACTTTGAGGGCACTCACTCAGAGGGGACCCTTCCAAGTTGTATAAGGAAGGCCCCTCCATATTGTGCGGGCCTCAGGTCCCACAAAACCTAGCTTTCCCTCTCTGCCTGGTCCACGTCTCTCCCTCCTCGCACCTCCCTCTGCTCAGCCTGTCTCCTGTGTCTCCCTCCTCCAGGCTCCCAGCCATTCAGGTGCTTGTACTGTGCAGCCACTTTCCGCTTCCCTGGAGCACTGCAGCACCACGTCACCACGGAGCACTTCAAGCAGTCAGAGAGCACCTTTCCCTGCGAGCTGTGCGGGGAGCTCTTCACTTCCCAGGCTCAGCTCGAAGGCCACCTGGAGTCTGAGCACCCCAAGGTACCAGGCACCGACACCCAGGCAGCCGCCTCTCAGATGGTGCAGGTGAGTCTGGGGCCACAGGACACACAGAATGTGAACATGGCGTTCCAGAGACTTCTCTAGAGGTTCCTCTGTCCAGCACTCAGTCTCTTTGGGGCGTGGTGGCGCATGCTTGTAATCCCAGTATTTAGGAGGCTGAGACAGGAGGATTGCAGGTTTGCAGCCAGCCTCAGCTAGTGAGGCCCTCTGCAACTTAGTGAGACCCTATTCCAAAATAAAGAAAAAAATTGGGCTGGGGGTGGGGCTCAGAGGTAGAATGCCCCTGGGTTCAATCCCCAGTTCTGCAAAAACTAAAATAAAAGGTCACCTAAGCAATACATTCATAATCTTAGAGCCTCTGAATCTTTTACCAAACAGTACAGAAAATTCTAGACTTCTCATGGCCCCATAGGTAGAAGGAACCTGAAACATGAATTTCCAAATGTGAACAACCTTGGTTTCTCCTCTTGATTCACATATGTCCCCACCTTCTGAGAAAAGCCATGGGATGTGGTGAGATTTTCAGGAACCGTGGAGAGGGTCGTCGGCTCTGTGTTGGTTGGGGACTCCAGCAGGTAAAGCAGGAGATGGCTCTTCAGGGCTGGGAACAGTGCACATTTGCACTTGTCCAGGCCCCTCGCCCTACCGGGTGAAGAGCCTGCCTCCTCTTGGTGTGTCAAAGCCAAGCTTGAGCCAGCCTATTTCTCTAGTGTCCTCTCTCTCTCTCTCTCTCTCTCTCTCTCTCTCCCTCTCTCCCCACCCCCCTCTCCCTCTCTCTCTCTCCCTCCCTCCCTCCCTCCCCTTGTACTGGGGATTGAACTCAAGGGCATTACATTCTACCTCTGAGTTACATCCACGGCCCTTTTTATTGTTTTGTTTTGAAACAGAGTCTTACTAGGTTGCCGAGTCTCACTACTTGCTAAGGCTGTCCTCATACCTGCAATCCTCCTGTCTCAATCTCCCAAGTACTGTGTGTACCATGCATGGCTTCTGTGGTCCTCTTTTTCTCTCCCTGCCATCTTCTCCAAAGAGGGAAGGCAGAAAAGGAGAAGAACCTGAGTGCTGCCGGTTGGTAGTGACCCGTAGGTGGGTTGGAGGGGTGCTGTATACTGATGGAAGTTTTAATCTCTTGGACTGTCCCACTGTCCAGCTGCACAGATCATCATTTGTAAACCATGGTTTTGTGTATGCCCTCTCAGGAGCAGAGGGCAAGTCACGTGACTAGGAGTGAGTTGACATGCCTGCTACATGTCATTCATTTTTATATGTTAGAGTTCTTGGTAAGATGTCCTGGGAAAGGCAGGTGGGGGAGCAGTCCGATTCTAAAAGAAGAGAACAGTTTGAAAGCCACCGCGCTGCTGTGGATTGAGCAGCACAGCTGATCTCTTTACTCCCCAGCACAGAGGAGCAGCTGAGCTGAGCTGGGCTTTCTCCACTCTTCGCTGGTTCTCAAGAGCCATGTGGCTGTGCCCTCTGGGGCACACTGGTTTAAAAAATACAAAGGGCATCCAGCTGTCTGGGGCTACGTAGGTCAGAAGCATCAGCTTGGAGGATGAGGCAGGAAGTGGGTGTGTTTCATCATAGAATACTTCTCTCTATGCTGGAAAGGTTGTCTTTTTTTGTGTGTAGTACTGGGATGGAACCCAGGGGAATTCTACCTCCAAGCTATACCCCCAGCCCTATTTTTTATTCTTTATTTTGAGACAGGGTCTCACTAAGTTGTGGAGTACCTCACTACGTAGCTGAGGCTGGCCGCAAACCCGGATCCTCAGGTCTCGGCCTCCCAAATGCTAAGATTACAAGCATGCACCACCACGCCCGGCTTGGAAAGGTTGTCTTAACAGATGTGTGGACTCAGGAGGGGCAGAGGTAGCCTGTGGAGGACAGAGGGATGCCTACCCTGGCAGCTTACTGAGCTGAGTAAATGGGGAGGTGGAAGCCATAGTTCATCCACTTTCTTCCTCCTAAGCTCTGTGGCCATGCAGCCTCCAGGAAGGCCCTCGGCCCCACAGAGGTGCAGGCACACTCCCTGGCAGGCCCGGCTTCTAGTAAGTCCCTCCCACTCCCTTGTTTCAGGCATGAGGCCAAGCACCTTAGGTGGCTTTCCTCTCACAGTTTCTTCCTTGAGAGAGGAAAACCCAGTGAGGAAGCCAGCCAGCGTTCACTGGTGTAATCACAGAGCCTGGGCACCCCGAGGTGGCGTACTGGGCGAAATTATAGCAATTTAGTGCATAGAGTCATTTAAATTGTTTGCCTGCCTGCTCTTTTGCATCACTGGTGTGTTAGACTTGCTTCCTCCCATTAGGCACAAGTAATTGCTCTCTTCGGGTGAAAACATCAATATCATTATTACAGCATGAGATGGAAACCATGTAAATTCTGGGGAGCTGACCGTGGACACTGCCCAGAGCAGCCTCCTGCTCTTCCTTTCAGGTGATCCAGACTCCAGAGCCCGCAGCCCAGACCGAGCAGGTGATCACTCTGGAGGAGACCCAGCTTGCTGGCTCGCAGGTGTTTGTGACTCTGCCCGATTCTCAAACATCTCAGACCAGCTCTGAGCTCGTGGCGGTGACTGTGGAGGATTTGCTGGATGGCACCGTCACCCTGATCTGTGGAGAGGCCAAGTGAGGGCTGCTCACCTGCTGGAGGACCCTGCACTTGCTCCTGGTGGGAGCTCCTCAGTTCGCCCTTTGCCCTCCCTTGTCCTGTGCGTCAAGCATCTTGGAAAACAGATGCTCCCTATTCCCAAAGAACGCCCAGCAGCTGAGTCACTGCCGACACCCTGTCCTCCACGCAGAAAGCCGCCTTCCCACAGGCTGCTGCTCAGGCCTCTGACACTGCCAGCCCCTCAGGGAGTCTGACTTCCAAAGTAGAGTCTAGAAGAACAGTGGGATGGGAGCTGGTGACAGGCGGCCAGGAAGGTGCAACGTGCCAGCAGCCCTCAGCAAGCAGAAGGCGTTCACTGGAGGGTCAGGCCCACAAGAGGACGGCTGCACACTTCCAGTGCCCAGCCCCCAAGGACCCCAACCTTGAATGCACCTGCCCTCCACTCTTGGTGGCGGAAGCACGGGTGGCAGTGTTACTGGCTCAGGAAGCCCTCATTTCCATGCCAGTTCCCTCCCCACACAGCCTTTGGAGTGTTTCTCCTGGACGTGTTTCACACAAGGCCATCCAGCTGCAAAGACAGTCTCTGCATTTGAAAGTGTTCCTGACCTAAAAGCTGGTTCTCCTAGCTCTTCCATGTTAGCTTCATCTTCTTCCTCTAATCAAGGCTAAGACTTGTACCTGGCCTGGGGGCCTGGCTCCCTGGCTCCCTCTGGAGCGTGCGATGTCACTAAGAGCCAGCACCGGGCAGCCACCAGTGCCTACACACGGTGGAGTGGCACCCTTGCTCCCGGCTCTGCTCCCGCCACTGGCCCGAGCACCTGCTTGAGAGTGGCCCGCTGGCTGGCCCTCCCAGGCTGCACACTTAGTGCAGGGCAGTGATCCTCTCGAGCCTGAATTTCACAAAGCTTTTTATCTTTAGTTCCTAAAACATAATCTGGTAATTAATGTTTTGTGGAATCCATTATGAAGTGCAATTAGATGGAGGTTGGCTCCTGCCGTTTAGAGAGAATAACTGGCATTTATCTTCTTTTCCTTGATGCCCACAGGTTAAAGTGGGCCGGTGCAGTGTGGACACACTGGGCGGGCTCCCTGCCGCTTGTGTGGCTTGACCCCTTGCAGGGGAGAGCGCCTGATGCGCTCACTCCCACTTGAGCCACCTGCTGCCAGAGAAAGCCCACCCTCCCTCCCAGGCAGCTCGCACGTGCTCCAGTGTGGGCACGGGCAGAGCTTGTTGGATTGCGAGGTTGGGTGGTGCACAGCTCAGAGGCAGGGGGGGAGCCTTGGGCCTGGCCGATGTGTTTGAGGACAGGCCACTGGCATCAGCTTGCGGACAGTCCAGTGACAGTGGGGCAGCCTGCCCTCGCCAGCTGTGTCCACCTCCAGTCCTGTCCCCAGACTACTTGAGCTGGTCAGTTCTGGAGTCTTCCCATTCTGAAGAAAATGAAGTTTTTAAAGGAGAGCTGGCTTCCAAAGCCAAACACTGACCAGAAGATGGTGCTCAAACCTTTAAGACTTTACCTCTCTGGAAAGACCTCGCTGTCGCTGCCAGGACTGTCCCTGTCATGAGGCTTTTTAGTCCTGTGGGCAGGCAGGCCAGGGTAGCTCCCTATCTGCAAATGGCAAAATGGCGCTGAATCGCCCCTGGCCCCAGATAAAACCTGCCGAAGGGCACGGAGCGGCACGTGCTTTCGAGCCAGGGTGCCAAGCCCAGCGGTGAGCTTGCTGAGCCTCGAAGGTGGGGGGAGGGGGGAGAGGGGAAGGGGACTAGGCACTGTACAATTGTCACTATAACTTCTTCCTCCCCAAAAGCAAAACAATAAAAAGCCAATTGCTGAGGGCCTCCAGGGAAAAATAGGTTTTTCAAAGTCTTCTGAATAAAAAGAGCTGTAAGTTCTTAATGCAGGTGTCAGATCCTTTCTAGCACTCTCAGGTTTCCGTGGGGACCCAGGTGGTGGTTGGACACTCGTTTTACCCGGAACCACCAGACTCACAGCTGAGAGCGTGGAGAAGTAGGGGCTCACTGCTGGGGAAGGCCCGCCCTGCAGGCAGCCGCTGCTCTGAGTGGCCCCGTGTTCACTGACAGAGAAGCCCAGGCATGGATTCTTTGGTGGAGCACTTGCTCAGTTCTCTCCCCTCTGCCCAGACCTTCTCAATTGCTGCTGCGGAGGACTTTGCTAACGGTCTCCTTAGTCCACGCGGCTCACTTTCCACGTGGCAGTGGTGCTCTCCTTGCCTCGTACCTGTGAAATGCTATTCGTGTGGCCTCTGGGCTGAACTCTGGGGCGTCTGTGGTGTTTGGAGGAGTCTGCGGGCTTCTTGAGCACCTGGATTTGTTCAGTGGGACCTCACGCCTCCTGCTCCCAGAGCTCGTGATCCCACTAGGGAGGAGGGAAAGGCAGTCGGGTTCTAAGCTGGAGTCTGGTTCTGTAGGAGTAACCGTCAGTGTGGAACAGGATATCCCATCACAGGTAAGCAGGACAGCAGGTAGATGGTGGGGGAGCAGACATTACTGGAGGCAGATGAGACCCCTGACCAAATACATGAGCAGAACCTGGACCAGAGGGGCAGCAGCAGGGCAGAAACAAAGGGCTTTCTCCTTTATTTTAGATAGCCTGCCTCTTCTGCCTGTGAAGTTCTGTTTGGGAAACTTTGAGCCCACAAGCCTTGGGGGCTGCAGTGTGTGCACTGGGCTCCCTGTGGTGCAGGCCCCCTCTAGGATGCCTCTGACTTGCCACTGACCCCAGGAGGCACCTCAGCCGCATCCCTCAGGCCAGACCGCTGACGGCTGAGGAATGGAATGGTATGGTGAAGGGTGAGCCCAGGTGGGGACGGGGAGAGGGCTGGAGAGCATGCCTTTAAACTCATGTGCTTGAGAAACCTGCGCAGGGAGGCAGGTGGTTCCGGGGCGACGAACAGTGTACTGTTAAGCCGGGGCTAGGAAGTTGGGCAGCGATGGAGAAGACGCCGGGATGCTGTGGCCAGCCATCCCAGCGGGAGGACAGCAGCCCACCCTTGTTCTGCCTGGCCTCGTGTGTACCAGGGGTACTTGGGAGATAGGAGCAAAATGAGATCAGGAGCATAGGTGAAACTCAAGCATACTATACCTGTGACTTGGTCTCTAAGGAGGAAAGAAGCTGTCCATCCTTTGGTGACTACATGGTTGAGAAAAACAATCTTTCCCTGTGCTAATTTAGATTGCCTTCAAATTATGGAAATGTTCTTGGTTTTCCTTAGCAAGGCCAGTCCCACCTGTTTCCACCAGTGGTCCAGACAACTGGCCTCCACGTACTGTATAAATTGGATTACAAACTATTACATTCAACATGCACTAACGCAGATAAATAAAACATGCTTTGGACAAGTCGTGCTGTGTGAGTTTGAGAGGGACTGTGGCGTCGCAGGCCTGTTTCTCCTGGGTTCTGGCAGCCGTCAGATGGCATAGGCTCGAGAGGCCTGGTGTTCTAGTGACTTGTGCACCTTCAGGACACTGGTGTGGTGGGGAAGGCCTTCCTGTCACATGGAGTCTCATTTCCTAAGCCCTTTCCAAAGGAGCCAGTGCGGGGTCTTGTTTGAGAGCACCAGTACTGCCTCGGTGCTGCTGTGTGACCTTGGACAGGTGCTTACTCTCTTCACTCCCTCCTCCTGGCTTCCAGCTGTAAAATAACGTGATTCCACTTATCCCAGAGAATCACAGGATGGAGGGAAAGCCTGCATTCAGTGACTCCGATGTTGTTTATTTTAGTTGTTAATAAAGTTCTTTACAGACAGGCCACACGTCCCCTGCATTCTCTGGTGCTGAGGAGAGTGCTCATTCTTCTGCCTTCCTCTCTGAGTCCTTAGGGATTCTCATAACATCCACCACTTTTCATTTATCTTTCGAATCTCAGCTGCCCCCGAAGCACAAAACGCTGAGCAGATAACTATGAAATAAGCAGAAACCTTTCCCAGTGAACAGCTGAAAATGTCACGTTGCTGGCAGTCAACAAGGAAACCGAGGGGAGAGATGCACAGAGAGCAGGTAGGTGATGCCTGCAGGAGGAATCCAGGCCACCACGTCCTGCATCCCCAAGGCAGTGGGGTGGGGGTGGGGGGGTCTGCACACTCCTGGGCCAGTCCCGGAACACACAAACGTGCCCTGTCCAGAGCCCACAAACACCTTTATAAGGGAATGCCCTCTGTCTACAGAGAGGCTGGAGCTGTCCGGGTCACATTCCAGGCAGCCACAGGGGTAATTGGAATACGGGTAGGCAGCAGGTCAGGTGCTGCCGCAGGTCTGGTGGGGTAGTATTGAGCAGAGGCAGGAAATGGGCCAGCCTTCCTGGTAAGAGGCTGAACCACACTGGGAAGGGATGGACATGGGAACTTCCCAGCCCCGCTCTGGCTAGATGGATGACCTTACCTGAGTCCCCTAACAATGATTGTGAGAAGAATCATTAACATTTTTAAGTACCCGATAGGATATCAAGGCTTCTTATATGATAGTTGTTTATAATGCTTTTGTGTGTGTGTGGTACTTAGGATAGAATACAGGGGCATTCTACCTCTAAGCTACAATTTTATTCTTCCTCCAGCCCTATTTTACTCTTTTATTTTGAAACAAGGTCTCACTAAGTTGCTGAGGCTGGCCACGAACCTGCATCCTGCTGTCTCAATTTCCAAGTACTGGGATTATAGGCATGCACCACCATGCCTGGTGTATGATACTTTAAAAGGGGAAGGGTCAAGGCAGAGAAGGCTAGAGAGGAGGACATCCAATGTGTCCCCAAACGGCCTGAGGCCAAGGTAAGGGTGAGCAGTCTGGCTGCACTGGGTTAAATGCAGAGTCCCGTCTCTGAGCCTGGACTCACTGTTTTGAGGGGAAGGGGAACTGCACCTGTGTGTTTTGTGAGCTGTGGCCGTCATCAGCCCACTCCTGTCCATCCACATCCACCGCCTTGCAGGGTAGAGCTGGCCCTTGGCCTGGGTAACGTGGGCTGCTCACTTCTGACTCTGTCGTGGAGACCAAACTTTCCAGTTTCTCTTTTGTCCCTAGATCTGCACTCAAATTTCCCCAGTGCCTCTGCTACATGGTGGCAGCCTGGGCTTGCAATGGTAAAGGTTGTGCCTTCGTTCTTAACATGGCCTCCTCTCAGTTTGGACTTTACACAGCTTGAGGACGGGACCACAGCTGTTTCTCCTAGAGCAAGGAGCACCACGATGGCGCACATGGGGGACTGGACGAGCGGCGCTCCTCTGGCCTGCCCTTTCTCTGCTCAGGGAGAACCCAACTTGTGAGGCTGTTCCCCAAGCCACCTGTGGGCTGGTCTGTCAGAGCCTCCTCCTTGCTTTGTCCTCTGAGAAGAGATTAGCAGAAGGCCAGGAGCAGCTCGCGCGCTCCCCAGCCGTCCTGATCAAACACTGCTCCTACTGCTCTTCTTGCGCCAGTTCCCCCAACACAGGCAGAGACAGCTGATCAAACACATCCAGACAAGGTTGGTCCAGGGACCCACAGGCCCCTCCAGGGGAGACTTCATAGCCCTGCCATCAGGAAGGTCTGATAAACAGGCAGAGGTGGGGAGGGGGCCCGAGGGGCCGGCACAGGACCAAACAGCTTTTCATTCCACCTAAGGTTGATGCCTCTGCTCTGCGCAGGGTCCAGACCAAAGCCAGCTTTCCAGAAGGCCAGCGCTGGGCAGCCTCAGCCCAGAGCTGCAGCTGAGGATGGGGTGGCTGTGCACGCCCCAGGGAGCATGTGGGAGTGACAGCGATGTCAAATCAAGCACGGTGGGCTTGGGAGCGTGGGATTATTCGATTGTCACAGAGTGGCTTGAGATCCTCCCTTGCTAGCCGTGACCCTTCAAGGGCAAAGACAGTGCATTATCCTTCCTGTTCGGCACCTCAGGTGTCTGATTGCACAGGTCTGCTTCAGTCCTGAAATTCGGGAAGTTGTGTGGCTCCTATTCTGTGCTTAGCTGCATCCAGATGCTGTGGGGTGGGGCCAGGTGAGGCGGCGTAAGGAGCCAGGCCAGGAGTGCATGTGGCACAAGTACCCAAACCAGGGTAGGCGAGGCTAGGCCGAGAGCTGAAGCTCATGGGATCTACACGTGCTTGGAGCATGTACTTTGTGTGTGTGTGGGGGGGGGGGGGGTTAATATTTCTTAGAAATATTTTCATAATTAATAGTTGTTATTAAGTGATAACCACACATTGGACACTGGACTAAGACCTTTCAATAATTCTTGTTCCATGAAGGCATAGCCTCAGGGCTGGGGATGTAGCTCAGTGGTAGAGCATTTTAGTGTCTCTGGGTAATAGGTGAAGAAACCACGGCCAGGGAAGGGACGCCTCTGCCGAGACAAGGAAGCAGCACGGGGTGTGAACTTGGCCGTCTAACTGTGCGGCTTGCTCTCTTATTTATTCATTTTTCATATACTGAGGCGTGAACCCAGGGGCATTCTACCTCTGAGCAACACCCTCGGCCCTTTTTATTTTGAAATTTTTGCTAAGTTGCTGAAAGTCTTAGTAAGTTGCTGCTGCAGCCTCAGCACCTAGTGTGAGAATGGGCTCGGGGTCTTCCAGGTCAGGCCTGGGGGGCTTCCTCATCCCACCATTCCAGAGGCCTTGGAAGATGGGATTCCCTGCAAAATGTGGACTGCCCTGTCTCCTGGGCAGAGCCCTTCCCCCAAGCCTTTCTAGGGGCTCAGGCCTAGGAGGCCAGAGGGCAGGAGAGGTCACAGCTGCCAGGACCCCAACAGGGAGCTATAGGCAGTCCCACCAAGCGCAGGCTCTCAGGGCCAAACTCACCTGCCTCCTGGCTTCAGCCCAGGCTGCCCTCCCACCCCCCGCCCCCTGACACCAAAAAATATATTTTTAAATGATACATATATATATATATACATAATCATTAATCTATCAAATAATTTCTATGTGTGTTTGTGTGATATTGGGGATTGAAACCAGGGGCATTCTCCCTCTGATCTGCACCCCCACCTCTTTTTTTTTAATTGATTTTGAAACAGGGTCCATCTCACCATGCACAGGCTGTGAACCTTCAATCCTCCTGCCTCAGCTTCCCAGGTGCTGGGATACCGGGCATGCGCCACAGCACGGGCTCCAAACCATTTGTGCAAAGTTAAGTGGCATTAAACACATTCACACTGTCGTGCAGCCTTCCCCACCATCCATCTCCAGAACTTGATCATCACTCCATAGTGGAACTCTGACATTTTTCATCACCCCCAGAGGCCTCATATCTGTCATCACCCTCCCCCACTCCACAGGCCCTGGCGACCTCCATTCCACTGTCTCTACATGAGTGTAGGTATTGCGTAGAAGAGGAATCGTGCAGTATTTGTGTTCCTGTCTTAATCCCGCACAGAGCCCGCAACAAGTGGTTGAGTAGAAAGCAAATGAAGGGGCAAAAGAACAAAGATAAGTGTACCCGCACTCCCGCGGCCAGGCTGGCCCGCCACCCCCTCACTCATCCCTGCGACCCCTAGGGTTCACTGGATACGTCCACGAGGTTTTGTCTGGCACTTACTGTTGCTGGACGGTGTTGTGGACACTGGAGCACCACGGTGGACAGCAGACGGCGGTCGCTGCTCTTGTGGAGCCCACGTTTTAGTGGAGGAGACAGACGAGAAGTCTGTAGTGTGCCAGGGAGTGGTGAGCACCAGGGAGAAAAGTTGAGAGAAGGCACGTAGGAAAGTATCAGGGAATGTCATTTAAATAGTGTCTTAAGCCAGGCGTGGTGGCACAAGTCTGTCATACCGGTACTTGGGAGGCTGAGACAGGAAGATCACAGGTTTGCAGCCAACCTCAGAAACATAGTAAGGCCCTCCGCAACTTAGAACTTGTTTTAAAATAAAAGTAAAATAGGACTGGGGGTGTAGTGCAGAGGTAGAATGTCCCTGGCTTCAATCCCCAGTGCCACAAAAAAAAATAAATAAATAAAATAGTGTTTGAGTCTGCTTTCTGTTGGTATAACAGAATACCTGATGTTGGGTACTTTATAAAGAAGCTAGTTATAAAGAAATGAGGTTAGCCAGGTACAGTGGTACATGCCTGTAATCCCAGTATTTGAGAGGCTGAGACAGGATGATCACAGATTTGAGGCCAGCCTCTAATTTGGCAAGACCTTCAGCAACTTAGCAAGATCTTGTTTCAAAATAAAAAGGGTTGGGGGTGTAGCTCAGAGGTAAAGTGTCCCTGGGTTCAATTCCCAGTACCAAAAAAAAAAAGAAGAAATGA
>PVLC010025084.1:0-23991 GCA_004027655.1 Graphiurus murinus
GCAATTTAGGCATTTAATTAGGGGTTTTAAAGCTTAATTAAAAAGTTAAATCATTTGTCTTTATTTCTGAAACAATGCTATTGTAGATGGTTCAATTATGTAAAATAAAACATAATAAGATATGTATTTCCTTGTCTGAAGTTATAGCATCATTCAGACATAACAGCACAGCCCCATAAAATGTATTTGAGAAGATAGAACAAAATTGAAATATAGAGCCATTAAATATGGTATTGAAAGTAACTTCTGGTCTGTGAAGTTGTTTCTCTCTCCTTTGTTTCATGATCCTTGCAACATATGAGCTTTTCCTCCAAAACTGTAAATGATGAGAAAAAGGATTTTAAGTATATCACCCACATTTTCATCCAAAAGGTGCACTCATACACAAAAAAACTAGAGTGAAACTTCTCATCAATCTTAAGTTATTGAGCACTCGAAAACAAACCACATTACTTGTTTCGGAGTAATCAGAGTCTTCCTTCAGGTGCATAAATATACTTTCTAATTTTCAAGAACTATACCTAGGCCTCTGTATTAGTCAGTATTGTCTAGAGAAGCATACTCAATAGAATATATCTGTATCTGTGAATATATATTGGCTATGTGGCAGGCACTCCAGATTAGAGTTCAAGAATTGCAGGAATACCTCTCTTTTCTTGTCCACGTATATGCCTATATGTGGCTAAATACATCTCTTTCATCACAAAGCTGCCTTGATTTTGTGGAGTGCCTTTTGCTTCAAGATAGACTGTCAAGTATGTGAAAGATGAATGTGAAGCATCTGGGTTCTAAAACTCTTGCTATTGTATTAAATTGGGATATGTAAGAGGACTTGTTTTACCTAAATGCTCTTCAGTTTGGTGGATTGTGTGATAAGTAATGATTATATCACAGTAGGCCTATATAAGACTGATCTAGTAGGTACATGATGATAACTATACTGAAAAAAAGACAAAACCCCACTAGGAATGAGGTCAGTGTAGTGAGATGACTTAGATTATACATGTGGCAAGACACCTGTGTTCCTAGGTTATCCACCCTTATTTGGTGCTAAATGACCTAGATCAATGGTTCTTAACACTGGCTGCACATTAAGATCACTTGGGGAGATTTAAAAAAAAATAATGATATGTAAATTTCATGTCAAGCCAAATTAAACCTGAGTCTCTAGGGGTGAAACCCACACCCAGTATTTTTAAATGCTCCCGAGGTAAATCTAAATGTGCAGCCACAGTTGAAAGCTACTGGCCTGTATCATCTTAGTAACATGGCAGCAATGCTTCCTGCCGAGGGCGAGGGAAGTAGTGTGACAATGAGACAAAGTTTAGAAGAGGGATAAGCCAAGTGATTGGGAAAACCAATAAACTATATTAAAAAATATTCTGAGGAGTCCAGAGGCCCCAGATGATGTTAAGTAGTATGACACATAGAAAGTCCAACTGATGTGGTATTGTAATGTTCTTTAGCAATGCCTGGTGACTAAGGAGGGGGAAAAACATTAGGGTCATTCGGGATAGAGAATTGGCATTGTTGATTGCTCCTAAAGCATGCAGAGCATCAGGATTGTCATGGGTATGAGGTACTCTGTTCTTGTGTGCCAGAATTAAGACAAGATATACTACCCCAGAGTGGTGTGTAAGCAAGAAGATTCATTACAGGAAAGATACACTCACAAGAACAAAAACTGAAGGGTTAATGACCCTGGGTAAAGGCACAAGTAGCTATTTATAAATGGTTCTAGTTCCCAATTTTCTGAGGTCATTTGATTAAGAGGAATGAGTGGAAGAAGGACCACTCATAAACATCCAAGCAAAGTCCATGGGGGAAGCAAAACCACAGTCCTAATAATATGTCAAAAGCATGATAATTAGGTAAGGTTACTTTAGGTTGTCCTACTTTTGTCCTGGACCTCCTTCTGCATAAATGAATTCAGGTATAAGAGCGTGGTTTCCCCCTAAGCTCTCAAGAGAGGGAGTCTTTAACCACAGGTTGAGAGCCTTTTAACCAAAGGTCAGTGGTGTCTGGGAGGGGTTAGGGGTAGGTCCACCTGCTCATAGGTGGCCTAGGATAGTCTCTGGGGGTGGAATTTTCATCAGCAGATTCTTAACCCCAGCGTTCATGCCTCTCTATCTACCTACTCTTCTCCTTTCAAGTCCAGGGAACCCATTTCTTTGGGAAAATGGGCACTGAATAAATTTGACTACTTCCTGCTGAGTGGAGGTATAGCATTGATTGGGTTTCTCAAACTTGCTAGCTGTCAATCTGAGGGGCCACTGGGGTAGGAAGTGATGACTGTCAAGTGGGCTCAGATGTATTTGGTGATGGGGAAGAGCTGGGGGCTGGTCTGGGGTTTCATAATAAGAGTTGGTGTTAAAAAAAATAGTTGGTGTTGACTATAGAATGGGGTTGATAGATTGGCCCGAGTCTCACATTTAACAGCATGGAGCCTGGAAGAAGTGAATATTTTTAAGCAAATTAAAGATACAGAGGCCAAATATGAGAAGACATAGCATAGCTGCTAAGAAACCTAGGAAAGGAGTGAGCCAGAAGAACCAGGACCAGATATCTAATTTGAATTTTCACCAGTATGCTGTTCCCCCCGATTTATATTTATCTTGGTCTTTCCTGATGTTTTTGATTATGCTATTTAGGCTACCAAGGACTTAGTTCTAACTCATTGATTAAAAAAAACCATCTTTCCTCCTGTAGAAGGGCACATCCTCCCCCTTGGCTGGTAGTCAATAGATCTAAGGCCTTGCAGTTTTGGAGGTTGACTGCTGCAGGGGCATTGGCCTGTCTTAATACTGTCTGGATAGTGGAGGCCAATTCTAAGGTTTGTTGGCTTAGGGAAAAAGAAAATTGTCTTGCTTGAATGGATTTGGCTATGCCCCCTATGCTCAAGCTAATTTCTGAAAGCATCCTTAGAAGAAGGAGAATAGAAATGGGTTTAGCCCTTTTAGATCCTGTTTTTTTTTTATGGATGGGTTATTTTTGTTCCAGTGAGGATTTGAGTTACTGGTATTAGAATAGGGGAGTTAGGAAAGTGCAGCTCTGGGATTAGATGAAGTATAGATCCCCTGCCAAGTAGGAAGTAAGCAGAGAAAATAAATGTAGGAGTCAGGTTTAATGCAGGGGGATATAGCAAGTGGCCTATTAGTTTTGGAGTCCTATAAAGAACATATTCCTTTCATCATTGTGCCAGCCATTGCAAGCAGGCTTTGATCATTGTGGCACAGTTTGGCCATGTAGGAGGGATAGTAATCCTCATGAGGAGGCCCATCCCTAGTCGGTGTTATTAGGTCCTTGGTGTTTTTGGCAATCATCATGTCTTGTATTGGGGCTGAAAGAAAAAAATATAATTGCCACAGGGGCAGAAGTGGTTAGTGGGTGGGGAAATATGAGGTGCCTGTTTGCTTTGGGTTTCAATTGGATTCCCTATGGCATAGTAATGTCACTGGGCTTAAAATGTTAAAGTCAATTCCCTCCATGTCTTGTTTAGAAAGAAGTTGTTTGTTATGGGATGGTTCTAAGGAGAACGTGGGGGTACAATTAAAGAGCTTTAAAAGAATGTTTGTGGGTTAGATAAGGAACCCAGAATAAAAATAGGGGCTGTTGGGGTTAGTTTTGTTCCTGGGAGGATCGGTCCATATCCAAGGAGAGATTGATTGAATTGGGTGAGTACCTGGGTTTTGATGTGAAAGTCAATGGATTCATCTTTTGTGGTGAACTGAGTGTAAAAAAGTAGCACTGACGAAGGACTGGTCAGAAAGGTTGATGAGTTTGACAGTGGTTGAGGAAGTGGGGTCAGATATCTAGCTGTTTTTGGAGATTATAGTTTTAGGATTGAGGGCCTTGATGGCTCTTGGGCAGACAAAGAAGAGCTCACAGATAAAAAGATGGATAACCACTATGAATAGCATCTTACAGTGGAGTTGAGATGGGGGGTGACAAGGAAGTAATTAAAGAAGTCAGTGAAGGAAGTTTAAGGTATAGGTTTTAGTCTATGGGTAGAATGAGGGCACTTCTGAGTGCAGAAGAATGAGAATATAGTCCCTCAGAAAGTCAGAGAAATCTCCCTGGAGAAATAAATTCCAAATGAAGTTTGAACTTGAGATATAGAAATCTCAGTGGAATGGACAAGTCTATGCCTTTGGAGGATAACGGAGTAAATGAGAAGAGACTGTGTGGTTGAGTTCATAAAGGTTTGGAGATTCAGGTGATGGAAGGTTATGTCTGGCAAGAGAAGTGATTTAAGCCTTAAGGGAGATGACAGAGAGACAAGAAAGAGTATTAGGAAACCTGCAGGCCTACAGCCAAAGAAGAATGACATCAAAGATCTCTAATATCATGAATATCTCTTACTTGGTTTTTGTCTCTTAGAAAAACACTTGACGTCTTCTGACTGTTGGTAGAAGAGGTATCAACATCAAGGTGAGAAGTGGGCCCTGGGGGAATTGCAGGGGCAGGTGTCCAGGATTGGAATCTGGAGTGGAAAATCAGCTAAAGATCCCCAGGGCCTTAACTGCAGTGCAAAGAAGTAAAAGCACAGGATAAAGTTCCTTCCATACTGGTTGTAATTGAGACACCAGTGACCCATATTTCTAGGCTTTAACCAGGACTTGGGTTTCTTAGGGGAAGGGTAATAAAGGTGAGGTTATATTTTCTGTGGACCTAATCTGCAGTCCATAGTTCCTTCAGGCCTGTTGGTACTGGGCTATGAGAAGATACATGTGAATGAAGAGAGGTCGACTCTTTGTCAACCAAGTGGTCTGAATAGAGGAAGGCTGGCTGACTCCCAGTGTGACTTTAGGTGCCACCTGGGTGCAAAGGAGAGCCACAAGGATAGCCTCCCTCCTTGTTAGAGAGATTTCCTGGGTTATCTTTTGGAGTACTTTTTTTTTTTTTGGTGTGTGTGTATGTTCGTAGTGCCATTTAAAAAAATCAATTGGCTCTCTCAACCATAACTAAAGATAGGGCTCTCCAGGAACAATGTAAATGATATTTCATTCTTAGGACCTAGGAGACTGCCTGGATTGTTGAAACTACAGATGCAGGTCTGTTGTTTCTCTGTAAAGAAGGAGGGAGTCTGAACTGTCATATTATTTCTTGAAACAGCTTTTTAACAGACCTTGTTGGTGTCAGAGGGGTAGGACTCAAATCATCTGTGAAACGTATCTACAAAGACCAACAGATATTTAAATCTAGGGCTGATGGCAACTATGTAACATCTATCTGTCAGTCTTCCCCTGGGAAAGTTTCTACCTTATGCTGGGTAATTGGATCAAGGAGGTTGGTGAGTCCCCTGCAGGTTAAAGAGTAAGTGGGGAAGGGAGAGATAACCTGAGTGACCTTTAAGAAAATCTCTTTTTCTTTGAAGGTCCTAGAGATAAATAAAGCAAAAGCTTCCCTTCCCACATGGACCATCTCTTGTAGAGACTTTAGGACCCTCCATTGTAGATATTGAGACAAAGGTAGTATTTTCTTCTTAGTTTAGTAACAGCCAGCGGGGGCCAGGAAAAAAAAAGTCCTTCCATTCTCCTCATATTTCTTCTTGAGTATATTTTGGGGTGAGAAGTAGTTGAAGGTCAGGAAGGAAAGGGGCTTGGAGAAGAGGATACACAGGTCCTACCTGACAACTGTGGCTCAGTTGCCCTTAGTAACATTTTTATGTCCCCTGCCATAGACCTCTAGAGGCAAGAGCAAGGAATTCAACAGATCTAGTATTTGTTTACTGTATTTGATGAGACTGTCTCTAGGGCTTAAGAATCTTCTTTCTTTCTATATAACTGCATGGGTGTGGAGCACCAAGATAGCATACTTAGAATCAGTTTAGATGGTAATAATTTTCCTTTGGCTAACTCCAAAACCCTGGGTAAAGTTATCAGCTCAGCAAGCTGGGCTAATGTTCTGGGGGCTAAAGATAAAATTTCCACAATCTTGCTTAGAGAGATGAGGTAGTAACTGGCCTTTTGTTGTCTATTTGTCACAAAACTGCTCCTGTCAGTAAACCAGACTTCCTTGGGATTTGTTAGGGATTGATTTGACAGGTTGGTCCTAGGGTTTGTTTACCTTGAGATAGTCATGATAGTCATCTGGTGACTGGATTGAAAGTCCCACAGGTAGAGATGGTTAGGTCATGGTTTTCCAGTAAGAGAGCCTGCTATTTAAGGAGGCAACTGTCTGCCAGCCAGTTATGTCCCTTTTTGACCCAAGAGATCAGACACTAGATAACTAGTACAAGTTGTGAGGGGTGCCCTCAAGGTGAATTTGGATGCCTCTTGAATAAGGTTGGATAGTATTCCCATTATTCTGAGACAAAGGGGTCCTTTCCCCAACAGTGATATCCAGTCTCTTGGAGAGGTATCCCATTGTCGGGGGCCTAGCCTGGCCAGCTGGACCTCGCCTCTAGATGGCGCCTGGCAGAGTGTCAGAAGCGGCTACAGGTGGAAAACATTTTGGGGCTGCCCCCCACGCCAGAGCGCATGCACCAGCACGCCCGACTCGGGGCCGGCCCAGGTGAGAGCTGTATGAGACGCCTCGTGGCTTAGGCCCTGTGTGGCTTTAAGAGCCTCCGCCTCTCGCCCAAGAGAGAGAGCTGCTGGACAGAGTTGCTGGAGTTGTTGCGGTTGTTGTTGCTGGGGAAAGAGTTGCTGTTGGGGAAAGGCTGGAGTGGGTTGCTGGGGAAGTTCTGGGAGGCAAAGTTGTGGGTTGCTAGTGGAAGACGGATTGCTAGAGAGAGGGGTTATTGGAAGTCTGTTGGAAAGGCACTATTTGGAAAGATGACTTCTGTACTGTGTCTGTTATTGCTTGTGCAGTTCCCTTGATCCCAGAAAGAGAGAGATATAATAAAAGAGGTTTGAACCAGCAACATTCAGGCAGCATCTTTATTGGGGCCTCATGGCTGAGGGTTCAGCCTGGGGTGCCCGATATCCCATGGGTTGTTTTCTGGGTCCTAATGGTTGAGTAAGGGCCCCCAGGGCTATTCCCTTTCTTTTATGAATGTACAGATGGAAGGGCTTGGAGGTGTCTGGCAGATCCAGAGCAGGGTCCTGGATCTTTAGTTGATCCTTTTCTTCCTGTTGAGACTGTCCCCACTATAGAGAAACAGATTTTTTTTCCCTTTAAGCCAACATAAATGGACTGTACAAGCAGCCCATAATTGGGTATCCATATTTGACAATACCTTGTCAATCCCAGAAAAGATCTGAGTCATTTTTGGGTGGTGGGTTTGGGGAATTGTAGAATCCCTTGGACCCTCTTTGGATATATGGCCCAGTGTCCTGGGGTAAGGATAACTCCCAAATAGGTTGTTTTTTGACATATCAGTTGTGAGTTGGGCTTAGAGACCTTATATCCTCTGTCATTCAGGAAGTTTAAAGTTTGTATAGCATGTTGGATAACCAAGTTCCCAGTAGGGGAGCATATTAAAAGGAGACCACCCACACATTGTAGAGTTGTTACTCTTTCCACTTGTAAGTTGGATACGTCTTTAGTCAAGGATTGGCCAAATAAGTGGGGATTATCTCTAAACCCTGGAGAAGGTCAGTCCAAGTTAGTTGACATTGAGGAACCCTATAGGAAGGTCCCATTAAGAAGTGAAAAGAAATCATGATTTAGAGTCTAGGGGAATGCAGAAGAAAACATCTTTTAGGTCTGGGATGGAAAACCATATGGTATCTGAGAGAATGCTATCCAGGAGGACATATGAATTGGGAGGGGAATCAATCTAGGCAGAGGGGAACCATCGCCTCACTTACAATTCTAAGGTCTTGGGCCAACCAATAGCTTCTCTCTTTATTTTGGAATAGCATATTGGGGTATTATAAGGTCAATTGGTAGGCACCAGAAGACTGGTCTGTAGACATTTATTTATGAGGGGTCATAATCCCCCTTTTGCCTATGGCTTCAATGGGTATTGTTTGTGATTAGAGAAATGTGTTGGGTCCTTGCAAGTAACAAGTATGGGTATGGCAAATATTGCCTTGCCACGGGTCCCACTGTCCTAGATACTTGGATTTCCTGGGTTGAGAATAGAGAGCTATCTTTATCCTCTATGGCCAATAGGAGGCAGTGTAGGAAGGAACAGGATGTGAGAGGAATTTCATCCATGCAACTCTGGGCCCTCTGCTTTTGTAAGATGTTTCTACTCAGTAGTGGGGCTTTGGACATTTTGGTATGACCAAAAAAGGTTTGAAGAAAGGAGTCTCTATCTTGCAGGCAACATAAAAAAGTGTGTGTGTGTGTGTGTGTGTGTGTGTGTGTGTGTGAGAGAGAGAGAGAGAGAGAGAGAGAGAGAGAGAGAGAGAGAGAAATATTTTTAGGGTTGATTTACCTAAGACCCCCTGAACTATACAAATATGAGAAGAGAATGATCTGGAGAAAGAACCAAGGACAGAGTTGAAGGCCCCACTATCCAAAAGGAATGTTATTGTCCATGTGTGCTCTCAGCTTCAGTCCACTGATGGTAATTTCCTGCACGGGGACCAACTGGAGGGGGCCACTTCAGTCATGGACAGCCATTTGTAGGGTGAGTTTGATCTCCCATCCAGGGCACCTTTGCCTCCAGAGCAGAGTGCTGCCTAGTGGCCTTGCACTGGTAAAAGGCCAATTTAGGAAGTTATGCCTGTCGGGACATTCTTTGGCCTAGTGGCCTGTATGATAGCAAATAACACACTTGGTCTCCTGGGACTTGGAAGGAGGGGAAGCAGCAGGATGTTGGTGTCCTCTAAGGGCTGCTATAATCTGGCTGCTTACCATCTCTCCCATTTCTCCTCTTTTCCTTCTCTTGAGCCTGGTCTCTTGGCCTTGGCTTTAAAGGACAAAAGTAGCAGTGGTCAGAAGGTCAGCCAGGGTGGTGGCTGGATTTTGTATTACCTTTTGTAATTTGTGCCTAATATCTGGCACAGACTGAGTGAAGAACTTGTCCTTGAGGATAATTAGGCCTCGTTAGAACCTAGGTCTAGATTGATAAGTTTCATGATTGCCTCTCATCACCACTCCGGGAAGACAGTGGGGGTTTTCATTGGTCTCCTGTGTAATGGTTGCCACCTTAGTATAACTGATAATCTTCTGTCTCCCTGCTTTTAATCCTGCTCTGATAAAAGTAGGAAACATTTTTTTCCCACTGTTGGTTGGTTAAGAGTCATTGTAATCTCTCTTTGGATCTGTGATTGGAATGGTAGTTTCTCCAACTGGGTACTTGGGGTCATGCAAGTGGAGATCATTGGAATATTTCTTTGCCTCTTTTGCTCAGTATACAATAGGGTTTGGCCCAAAATGCC
The DNA here is from genome assembly GCA_004027655.1 of Graphiurus murinus. NCBI lineage: Eukaryota > Metazoa > Chordata > Mammalia > Rodentia > Gliridae > Graphiurus > Graphiurus murinus. The sequence continues at coordinate 9,282 of PVLC010025084.1, forward strand.
TATAATATCTTTCCAAGTCAGATCAAAATATAGACATATATGTTGGAAGGGCTTCACATACTTATCAGGATTATCTCTGTAACTGCCCAAGGCTGTTTAATTTGTTTTAATTCTACTAGAGACAATGGTTTGTGGATTAATTGTGGCCAGAACTTATCTCTGGTTTTCATAAGGGGTTATGTTGGGGCTGGTGGGGTATTGGCTTGGGTTTAAGAACAATGGATATTGGAGTGGAGTGCATAGGTCGCTGGTAAGTGGGCAGAGCAGGGTACATGGAAGGCCTCAAGGTGGAAAGGAAGAATGGGGATTTAGGAGAGAAGGAGAAGGTACTGCAGAACAAATCCCGTTGGAAAATGGTATTGTGATAATAGTCTTGTTACTAAGCCATGATTCCCTATTAGGAAGTTTATATTGGGGCCAAGCAGCATTGCAAAGGAAGATAAGCTTTCCTTTTCCTAAGAATCTCAGGGTTGAAGTGGGCCCAGTTGGCCAAAATGCACCCTAATGGCCTCCCACACAGAACTGGTGGTTGACTTCCTGTATGAAAGAAGAGTGGGATAAGGAATTAGCCTGTTATCCCAAGATCTTAATTCTGGAGTCCTAGTGTCACAGGTCTCCACTGGCTGGTGATTGGTGTCTCCGTTGGCAGGGAAGGTGTTAGGGCCAGGGAAAATGTTGTTTCTTGAGATGACTAAAGAGACAGAAAGAGCAGGCAGTCTTGAGATTACTGACAGAGGAACATAAAGTGAAAAAGATGAGGTACCTCGATTTAGTGCTGCTCAGTGGAAGAGGGTTTAAGAACAAGAGAATAAGCCGAGGAAAAGACTTGTGACATAATAAGCGCTCTCAGTGGTAGAAAATATCAGAGTCATGGCCTCACCAATGATGTTATAGATGTGAGGTCCTTAGTTCTTGTGTGCTCAGAGGAAAAAAATCAGATGAGACACTAGACCAGTATGTTATGTAAGCAAGAGGATTTATTACAAGAAAGACACTCTCAAGTGTGAGAGCAGGCCTCAGCTGAATTGTTAGAGATCCCAGGTAAATGTTGTGGCAGCTGTTTATACCTGGGTGTAGCTCCTGATTTCTGAGGTCATTTGATTGACAAGGATGAGTGGAAAGAGTTTACATGCCTATTTTAGCTACACGGCTTACTCAATAAACACCTAAGCAACACCCAGAGGGAGAGCAAAATTACAATGCTAACGATGTTAAAAGCATCATAATTAGGAAGGTTACTGTAGGTTGCCGCACTTTTATCCTGGATTCCCTTCAGCTCAAGCACATCCATGTGTGAGACTCTGGTATTCCCCTTAAGTTCTTAAGAGAGGAATTCTTCACCATGGGTTGAGAGCCTTTTAACTGCAGATCAAAGATGTCTGAAAGGGTTTGCCTGCTCATGGGAGGCCCTGGGTAGAACTTTCCATCATCAGGCCCCCAGTGCTCATGCCTATCCATCTACCTAATAAGAATCACACAAGAAGTTTATGAAAAAGGCAAATTCTCAGACTCTGCCTCCAGTGAGTCTCTTTTAGTTGATCTGGGTTGAATATCTTTAGTTCTTTTTTTGTAGTACTGAGGATTTAACCAAGAGACATTCTACCTTTGAGCTAAAACCCCAGCCTGATTTTATTTCTTATTTAGAAACAGGGTCTTGCAAGGTTGATGTGAGTCTCACTACTTGGATGAGGCTGTCCTTGAACCTGTGATCCTCCTGTCTGAACCTCCCAAGTACTGGGATTACAGGCATGCACCACCATGCCTGGCTATCTTTACTTTTAATGGGCACACCTGGTATGCATGGCAGCTAGTACAGAGTGAAGTTTGGGAACTACTGAAATAGAGAGGGATAGAGTCTGTGATTGCAGTAAATTCACAGCAAATTTAGCTAGATGAAGTTGGAAGGGAATAAGAAGAAGCTGAAGAGGAGGTGAAGATATAAGTTTTAATAGGACACAGAGCTAGACTGTTGGAAGAAGGGGAGAGGAAGAGTTGGAGACAATGTGGTATTCTGGCAAAAACAGTTTGTCAAGACTGTGGTTATAGAGGGGAAAATTAGTGTTTGATCTTGGATTTTCTCTCACTTATATTTCCTTGTTTTGACCCCACCTTCATGTCAACATACGAATTTTGGGGAGATACAAGTCATTCTATAATAGGTACCAAAGCTAGGCATACGATGCTGAAACTGCTGAAAGAGGAAGAAAACACAAAAATTATTTTTATTTGTTTAGAATCCAGATAAATCCTTAAACTTACAATTCAATTCAAGCCTACATTAGAGATAGTGTGAGCATGTGCCAAATAAACTTTTATAAACACTTCTGCTTTTAATTGCTAGTTTTTGACCTAAAGAACTAGGCCCTTCTCTGGCAGAAACTGTGAGCTGTGGGCAATGTCTCCTGACTCCATGAGGAACAATAGGCCTGACTTGATGACGAAACCAATTTCCTTTTTGAACCTGCTTGGGGAAATAAATTTGGGTCAGCAGGTTTAAAAGGCTAAAGAACCATGATCCTTAGAATCCAAATGAGAATTATTAGAGAGAAATTGTAACATGCCATTTATTGATTGGTATTCTCATCAAAACTGCCTAACTGTAAAAAAAGAAGAGATGTTAGGATTTGAGGTACATATTTCAGTGACTTGGTTTTGATATTATTCTCTGGCTTGTTTCCTGAATACTGAGGGGAGAAGAACACTCTCATTATCACCTTGCAGAATTTATCTTAGAAGCTTCCTGGAACAACAGCTGTGTAGAAATTTGCTGTGAGCCCAGAAGTGCCTTGGTTTTATCTTAAAAGCTGCTTCTGCTTCTTCTCCTTCTCCTTCTTTCAAGGAAACAACTCTTGAGGTATAATTTGCATGCCATAAAATCCACTCATTTTATGTGTACAGTTCAACAGTTTTTAATAAATTTACTGAGCTGTGAAGCCATTATCACAATGTAGATTAAGAATATTTTCATCGCCCAGTGACATCCCTCATTCCCTTTTATGGTTAATCCTGCTCCCACTTCCAGCCTTTGGCAACCACTAATCTGCTTTCTTTCTCTATAGACTTATCTAAAGGCATTTCATTTTCATATGCAATGCAATTCAAAAATGCTACTTCCTGGACATATGTCAGTAAAATAAAAACTAGTATCATCAAATGCTGTGCATGTATGTCCCAGTCACTCTGAACTTCATTATGATTATAATGTACCAATAAAAGCATAACGATAAATAAATAAATAAATACTAGTATGGTGGTTTTTTCCTCAGATCACCTAAGTTAAATTCCTAAGTTATTCTAGTTATAATGTCTCTAAAAGTAAATTTTCTGGTCAATATAATATTTTTAATACACCCTCTAATCTTCTACTTTATCTTGATATATCCCTCCTACTGCTAAAGGTTAAGTCAAGCATTTACTTAACCTACTAGCTTGTCCCTCATTTTACGTATAATTATTACTTTAGAGAGCTTTGACTTGCTAAAGACTATCAAATGATAAAAAAAAGCATGGCAAAGTCTACTTGTTAAGAGTGAATTATCGCTTCTTATTTCTGAGGATTGACAACCTTTTATTACTGCTAACATTTACAAGGGGACAAATGAGTAGTTTAAAAAAATCATTTTATTACTTTGGAAAAAGAAGCCTATTATTTTCATTTCAGTGACTTACCCAAATGGTCATCCCAATTAAACATAATTCTAAGAGAGTCCTTTCCATCTATCCTTTATATTCTCCACTGAAAACCAAAGATATAGTTTATTGCAAATATGCTATATGGCAAGGCAAAGGTAGCACTGAGGGTCACAAGGACACGAGCTTTTCCTCACTTTATAATTGAAACATGAAATGGTAAACATGAGTCATATGTTTAATTTATGCTGTCAAAATGGGGCCAAAAGCGTTATTTAAAATATTTTTATCTATGCTGAAATCATTTCTAAGGGATTGAGGCCACAGTGTATAGCCTTTTGTTGTTCTTTTTCTACTTTCCACACAGATTAATTATATCCATATACCTTGTCCACATTATTAATTAGAATGCTTCTGATTATACGATTCACATCGACATTCATACCTTACAAAGCCATGATACTTATAGGTGAAAATAATTATTGAAAACCTTTGTAATCCATATGTGGACATGAATCACTCTAGAGAGGCTTCTGTATATGTAATAAACAGGGTAGGGCATGCACCGTTTTTCTTTGGACAGATGGTTAAAATTCAGAATACTGATTGATATTTCACAATAAATAAGATTTTTATATATCTATCTGTACCAGAACTTCATTAGGTTCTTTTTCTTTCTTTTTTTTTTTTTTTTAGGTACTGGGGATTGAACCCAGGGGCATTCCACCTCTAAGCTATACCCCACCCCTATTTTAATTTAATTTAATTTATTTATTAACTGGTGCATTGTAATCATACATCTTTGTGAGGTATAAGCTGATACAGGCATATATGCACACATTTCTCATTTAACCCCTTCCCCAATTCCCACCCCACTCCCTCACCCTCCCTCCTTCTCAAGTTCAGTTTAGTGATTGACTTTGATATACTTGTGAAAGTAAATAATGTGCATTAGGGTGTCTCCCCCACTCCATCTATCACCATCAGTTAAGTCAACTTCTTTGCTTATCTAGGGTTTCTCCTTTATCATCTGGAGTCTCTCTTATGCCCCATCTTCTCCCTAGTGCCTGCATATTAGGGAGAACATATGCTTTTTTACTCTTTGTGACTGACTAATCTCACTTAACATAATGTTTTCTAGTTGCATCCATTTCCCTGCAAATAACATGATTTTGTTCTTCTTTATGGCAGAGTAAAATTCCATTGTGTACATAGTTTTGTAATCCATTCAACTGTCGATGGACATCTTGGCTGTTTCCATAGTTTGGCAATTGTGAATTGTTCAGCTAAAAGCGTAGATACACATGTGTTGGTCTGATAGTTTGGTTTCCATTCTTTTGGGTAGATACCCAGGAGTGGTATTGCTGGATCATATGGTAGGTTCATTCCCATTTGTCTGAGGATCCTCCGTACTGTTTTCCAAAGTGGTTGCACTAATTTGCAATCCCACCAACAATGTATCAGGGTTCCCACTTCTCCACACCCTCGCCAGCAGGTGTTGTTGTTTGTGTTCTTGATGATTGCCATTCTGATTGGGGTTAGGTGAAATCGCAAAGTAGTTTTGATTTGCATCTCTCTGATTGCTAATGATGTGGAACATTTCCTCATACATTTATTGGCCATTTGTATTTCTTCTTTTGTGAAGTGACTATTTAGGTCCTTTGCCAATTTTTTGATTGGGTTGTTTTCTTAGCTGTTATTTTCTTGAGCTCTCTGTATATCCTAGATATTAGACCTCTATCAGAAGAGTGGCTGGCGAAATTTTTCTCCAATTCTATGGGCTCTCTGTTGAGGTTCTTGATAGTTTCCTTTGCTGCACAGAAGCTCTTCAGTTTAATGCAATCCCATGTATTGATCTTCCTTTGAATTGCTTGTGCTTTTGGGGTCTTGTTGAGAAAGTTTTTTACCTGTGCCTATGTGTTGAAGTGTTTGTCCTATGCTCTCTTCAAGTAGCTGCAAGGTCTCTGCCCTGACTTCCAGGTCTTTGATCCACCTTGAGTTGGCTCTTGTACAAGGTGAGAAAGTGAGATCTCTCTGCATTCTTTCTGGAAGTTTTGTATTGTTTCTACTATTAAAGATCTGATTGGTCTTCTGGTAATCTCTGCCGTTCAGTGTTATTGAGTTCTGTTATTATGGGGTTGTGCTGGCTCATTTATTCTTTGCTGTTTTTCCTTCCCATGGTTTCCCTGTTCTTAAATTTATATCTTTGCTGCTCTTGCAAGTTTTTTCATCCAATCTCTGCAGTGGGGGTTTAGAGGTTTCTGCTGGTATATACAGGGACAGGTTGTGTTTAGTGGTAAAGGTTGGATGAGAAGTCACAGTGATGAATGCAAGAATAAAGTAGAGGGTATTATCCAGTGGAATAAGAGGTTGAGTGTGTTGAGGTGATATTTTGTAAATATTAGAGATAGTGGGTATGTCGGGGGATTCTGGTAGTCAACGTAGAGTTGTACATGTGGTAGTATGAGATGGTCTTGATATGAGACAAGGAAAAAAGGAAGAAAAAAAGAGAAGAGAAAAAGTGTTGAGGAGAAGAATGTAGATGGGAGAGGGGGAGCGAAGCTTGTAAAAGGGAAAAGGAGGAGAGTCAACAAACTAAACAAGAAACAACAAGGTAACCAATCATCCAAACAAACATAAATAAATCAAGGCAGTACAAAACAAAAACATAGAAAAAAACAACTAAAACATAACACACACACACACACAAACCTCCAAACCAAAAAGCAACAACAAGAAACAAAAACCTGATAGTTTGTAAATACAGAAATGAGTTGGCCTCTGCAGCCCTATTGGATCTGCGTGGATATTTTCAGCTTGTAAACATCTGCTTACTCTATTAAATTTCAAATGTATCTCTGCTATTCTTATTTGCTCTGTCAGTGCAGGCAGGGAGTTCTGCTGATGCCTCTCTTGCTGCAAGCTTGTGTCTCTGAGCTTTCCACAGGGCCTGTCTGTGTCTCTCTGTCTGCCTTTACTGGTGGCGGGAGTGCAATCTATATGCCGGGCATTTTCCAGGGTGCCTGGAAGTTCTCTATGCCGTGTGTGCAATGGGTCCCTCCCGCACTTCTGTTCTTATCCAATTGCTTGAAAGGTGGGTGACTGAGTCTGCTCTTTGTATAGGGGCCCCCACACCCCGGGGGTGCAATTTAACTACAGATCACTGCTGCTCTGGTTCCAGTGGGAGGGGTGTTCTTGTTGCAGGCTTAAGATGGTTGTCCCAGGTGTTCTTGATCACTGTTGATTCTGCCGGGGTATGCCACCTGATTAGGGTGTGGAATTCTGTAGTCGCTTATTGCACCTCTGGTCGTTGGGTGCGCAGGAGTCGTTGGAAGTCTTGGTGCTAATAGCTGCTTTTGGTGCCTGGCAAGATGGTGGTTGGCAAGATGGCAGCTGACAAAATGGTGCCTGCCGTTTCACAGCCCAAGCCACTGCCGCACACACCGGCTTCTTTGTTTTCCCTGGGTTCTGTTCAGCTGCTTTTGTTGGTTTATTCACTTTTTTTTGCTGCTTTGCTTTTCTTTCCTTCTGTCAAGAGGCTGCTTTTGCAGCAGTTTTGATTCAAGCTCTGTAGTGCAGTTGATTGCTGCTCCAGCTGTGGAGGGAGAGGTGAGTTGCGATTGTCCTGCAGCGGCTTGCGCTGGTCGAACCACACATTCTGGTCGCTGTGGAAGGTGCAGGGATTTGCTGCCTGGTTAAGATGTGGAGTTCTGGAGTCACTTATTCCAAGTCTGGTCGCTGGGTATGCAGGAGGTCCCTAGATATCTCCGCGTTAATTGATCCCAATGGCCACTGCCATGTAGATGGGCTCCTTTGCTCTCCCTGGTCGGCTTTCTGGGGTCTCTTTAGGTGTAGTTCAATTTTTGTTGCTTTGTTGTCTTTTTTGTTGCATTGTTTTCTTTCTTCAGAAGCTGCTTTTATGGCAGATTTGATCCAAGCTCACAGCGCCTGAGGAGAGGTGTTTCACTCAGATGTCATCTTGGGCTCTCTTTATTTTATTTTGAAACAGGGTCTGGCTAAATTGATGAGAGTCTCACTACTTGTTAAGGCTGTCCTTGAACCTGCAAACCTCTTGTCTCAGCCTCCCACGTACTGGGATTACAGGCATGTGCCACCATGCCTAGCTAGGTTCTTTGTATTCTAAATCACTATATGAAATTTCCTGGTCAATTTCTCAATGTAGTTAAGGAGGAATTAGAAACTATCTAAGCTGGGCGTGGTGACGCACGCTTGTAATCCCAGCATTTGGGAGGCTGAGACTGGAGGATCTGGGTTCGCAGCCAGCCTCAGCTACCTAGTGAGGCACTCTGCAACTTAGTGAGACCCAGTTTCAAAACAAAGAATAAAAAATAGGGATGGGTGTATAACTTGGAGGTAGAATGCCCCTGAATTCAATCACCAGTACCACACACACACACACACACACACACACACACACAAAAAGAAACTATCCAATGATTTATGACTAATGGTTTACCAACACAAGAAATATAAATGGGGGAGAGTGTCTATAATTAATCATAGAACATTTGTAGCACAATTAGAAGCTCCAAGACTGACAAGGTCCAGTGTACTTTCTGGTAGATAGGACTTTTTTATCTTCTTTTCATAGATAAAGTAGCCGAAGCTGAAAATTTAATAACTTTCCCATTTGATGCCACATCCCTGATTTCAACCAGTATTAGAAGGGTTAAGTCATGCTTACTGAATGTCCCATGGATCTATGCTAACCAAGACCAGAAGATTTTAATTAGGAATGAACCAATGAATGTAAGGAGGGAGAAAGGGTTCCCACAGATTCATGGAGAAAAATTCAAGCTTGAAAAAAAAATGAGCAGGAGTCATACTAGGAATCAGGTCAAATCTCACTTGTAGAATACAAAATATTTGCTCTATGCTCTTTTTTTTAATGTTGTAGGCCTACCAGAACAGTATAGAAGAATCTAGATAAAATGTGATCCTGATTAAGGGACAGATTATAAATCTGGGCTCCAGCTTACACTTGGCTCAAATATAAAGCAGGAAAGCAATCCTGGCCTGGTATGTTCTTCTTCTTCCTCTTTAATGCTGATCCTAGAGCAGTGGGACTCAGCCTCTTTGTCTACTAGCCCTGGATCCAGTTTAACTCAGTAATGAATAATGTGAAAGTGATTTCCTTAACTCAGGGAAGTGACTTGACTCTTAAACAATGGCTAATTTTAAGGAGCTAGTTTCTGTCTCCAAGATTGCAAGGTAGTGCTTGTGAAGGTAGAGTGTTTCTCTAATGTTCAAGTGAATTCTATTACTAATCCATGCCAGAAAGTAGGGAGTCATTTGGCCACTAAATTCCATTGATGCTTCTCTATCTCCACCATACTTCTTCCTTAAGCCCTGGCCATTGTTATATCACTTCACATTGTTTAGCATCCTAACTGGTTTGCTTACCTCCAAGTCATTCTTTAAAAGGAGAATGACATAATAGTGTCCTTCTTTATGGCTGAGTAAAATTCCATTGTGTGTGTATATATATATACCACATTTGCTGAAAATGGATAAAGCTAAAAAATATTATGCTACATGAGATCAGCCAGTCTCAGAAGGTCAAGGGTCACATGTTTTCCCGTATATGTGGAAGCTACAGAGAGTATAGGAAACAAAAGGAACTTCATATAAATGAAGAGAAAGAACAGTAGAATCATGGAAGAAGATTGGGGTGAGGGAAGTGGGGAGGGTAAAAAGGAGGTTTGAGAGTGGAAACAGTTCAAATAATGTTATTCCATATATGAAGGTATCACTACCAATTTCACTAACATGTATAGGGAGGAAAGAGGGGAGCATAGAGCAGGATGTGGAAGGAAATATACCAAGCACTGTGTGCACATATGTTTGTATTATATCAAATTTCACTATGATGTATAATTACAATGCACAAATAACAGTATAAAAAAAGAAGAATGACCTTCCTAAAATAAACATCCAGTTACATCTTTACTTACAGTCCTTCAGTGATGTCATCATGCTCTCAATATCTTATTTGTCCCATCATATCAAGTTTTATTGTAATGTGACTCATGGTCTTCTCTAACTTTATTTGTCTTCACTATCTCATACACAGTCTATTTTCCCACTGCCCCAAATTATTCTAACCATGTTCTGGCTCGGCAATATGCTTTTGCACACGATTTCTTCTCTGTAATTGCTTTCCTTTGCTTTATTTTTCTCATAAACACCTGCTTGTCTTTAAAACTTTAGTAGTTTCTTCTTTGAAAGGCAGGTTGTTCACTTCATTTATAAACAATCTGTTTTTACTTCTATATTATCACTTGTCATATTCTCTTATTTATCTCCCTACCAGACTGTGCACCCCTCAAGAGCAAGTAGCAGTGTTTGTTACATACTCTACATGCTGACTAACTAGTTTTTTTAATGAATAAATTGAGAGACCTATATATAAGTGGTTATAAATGTTGCTACCTTTTAAAAAGTACTAAACACTGGGCATGGATGTAGGCATTTTTTTTTTTTAGCACTTTAAAGATGTCTTCTGCCTTGCACTGTTTCTGATGAGAAACCAACAGTACTTTTATACTTCTAATTTAATGCTACTTCTCCTCAGGCTGCTTTTAGGATTTTCCCTTTATGACTAATTTTTATTAACTTAATTATGATATACTTCCTCTAGTTTTCTTTGTATTTATTTTGCTTGGGTTAATTCATCTTCTTGGGTCTATGGATTCATAGTTTTCATCAAATTCAGAAAATTTTCAGCCATTATTTTGTCAACTGATTTTTTTCCTTCTTCTTCCTCTCTTTGCTTTCCTATGGGTCTCCAATCAAATCTGTGTTAGATCTGTTAGTGTTGTGCCATTGGTCACTAAAGATTTGTTTCTTCAGTATTCACTCTGTACTTCAGTTTAGATAGAATCTGTTGAAGGTCTTCAGGTTCAACGACTCTTTCCTTGTCAAGTATCTATATTGTTGTTAATCATATATGGTGAATTTTTCATTACAGATATTGTATTTCCTCAGCTTTAGAAGTTCCATTTAGTTCTTTTGTATCTTTCTCTTCTTTTCTCATTATGTTATGTCTTCCTAAAAACCTTGAAGATTTTACATTCACTATTTAAAGTTCTTATGCAATAATTCTATTCTCTTTGCCATTCTTTTTCTGTTAGCTGAGGTTTCTGCTAGTTATGGCTCACATTTTCCTGCATCTTTGAATGTCTGTTCATTTTTGACTGGGTATTGGACATTGTGATCTTAAATATATGAGTGCTTGGATTTTTAAGCTTCCCTTAAGGATTAGGGAAGCTTGTTTTTGTAGGCCTGATGGCCTACGTTTTTGATGACCAGCCTGATGGGTTTGAGGTGGTTTTGAAACTCTTTTACAGTAGGTTTAGAGTGGTCTTTTTTTCTGGGGATGAATTTTCCCTACCACTAATGTGTTATTAATGATATTATCTACTGAATATCATAGGAATTCAGTGAAGCCATTCTACCCAGCTGGTAACTTAATAATTCTTTGTAGAGACTTGAAATTATCCAGCTTTCACCTCATGGTAGTGCTATGCCAGACCTTGTTGAGTCACTGCATATACATCTTTTTAAAAATTTTATTATTCAGCATGGATTTTTTATACATTTCTTGAGTACAACTGTGTTACGTATACATTTATGACATATCAATCATTGTCAGAGCACAATTAGCACCACTTCTTCATTTTCCATGTATAGCCCACATTCTTAACATAGCCTGGTCAAGCAAACTTTCTAGAGTCATATATTTACTTTCTAAGAAGTAGGAGGATCTTTCATCTATACATCCTAGGAGCAATCACCAGATTTCGAGACACCAAAGTAGCCATAGCAGAATAATCAGTATAATTACTCATATATGCAAACAGCAACTGCCCAGCTGGGCTCCCACAACTCCCTCGTTTTTATTTTTAAATGCAGGAAGGACAGTACCTGTCTTAGGTCGTTTCCTACCAGATGCATAATCTTACCTGTCATGGGGTCTTGATGAGTCATTCAACAAGCCCTGTCTTAGGTTGATATTGCTCTGAGAAAATTGAACCCGTCATTGACTACCAGGTCCTGTACTGCATATACATCTTATTCAGTAACAAACTCAAGGAGAACCAAGAAAGATTTCTAATGGTTATTTTCTATGTAGTAGTCTCTCTGATTCTGTGCTTACAGATTCCAGTCACTTAAGTTTTTCCAGTATTTCTTCCCATTTCCTCAACTTTGTAAAATTGTTGTTCTCTTTTTAGGTACCCCTACTAAAGTTCAAAAAAATGCCTCCAGATAGAAAGATGGATTGTGTCTCACATTGTTTATTTCCATTCTTTTAGGAGTCTCAGTCTAGTGATGCCTAGTAGCCATTGTCTGAAAACAGGGTTTAGACAATCCAGTTGTTTATGGAGGACACATCTAGTACTTGTTACTCCCTTATAGTTGAAGGAAGAACAGTCTCCGAGTACCTTTAATGCATTAACATGCCTTCATTTTTGTTTAAAAGTTTTAATTTTGTAAATAGGTATAAGTAAATTTCTGATAACCAGTTCATAAAATAAATCATAAAAATATGACTAAAATAGAGTAGGCATAACTGTCTGAAGAGAAATTATATTTTTAAAGTATTTTGAAATAACCTCGAACTTAGAAGTTTTAAGAAGAGAACAAAACCATCTATTTTTTTCCTATTACATTAAAAATAAGTTGCTGACATGATGCCCAAACAACCATGAAGGCTTTAGTACATATTTTCTACAAGGATATTATCTTACATAACTAAATTAAATAAACGAATCAACACTGGTACATTGCTATCATCTAGACCCCATTCAAATTTCACTAATTGTTCCAATAATGCTCTTTCTGGCAAAAGGATTCAGGCCATTGCTTCATGTGTCCTTGTTTTTTGTTTGCCTAGAAGTGCCTCAGTCTTTTCTTGACTTTGTTGATTTGATAACAATGAAGATTACAAGCCAGTTAGTTATTTTGAAGAATGTTCTGTAATTTCAGTGTAACTTGTGTTTTCCCATGATTAGATTTAATTATGCTTTTTGGTGGGAATCTGACAAAAGGAAAGCTGTGCTGTTATTATATTCTACTGAGTGGTACATGATTTCAATTTATCCCTTTGCTGGTAATGTTAACTATGATAATTTGATTAAGTTAGTATCAGATAGGTTTTTCTACTATAAAGCTACTCTGATTTGTAATGAATACATATTTTATGGGGAAGTACTTTGAGACTAGATCAAAAGCTCATTTCTCATCAAATTTTCACCTAAATGCTAATTAATTTAGCTAAATTAATTGTTATTATGCCAAATGGTGATTTCCTAATTTGGTTCCTTCATATTTATTAGTTGGCTTTGCATAACAAGGAAAAAAACCTTCTCTTTTTGGCATTTATTTGTTTATAGTAGTATGGATCCAAAGATTTTTGTATTATCCAATAGGTAACATCTATTAATATCATTGTTTTTGGTGTTTTTTGTAAGTAGATTATTCCTGATTTGGCAAGTATTAGCTCCTAGGTTGTTAATTTCTCTTAACCAATTACAGTTTGGGGATATAGAAAGTGAAGTACAGATGAATAAAGTAAATTTATTTCTTTTTTGTGGTACTGAGGATTGAATCCAGGAGCATTCTATCTCTGAGCTATACCCTCAGCCCTATTTTATTTTTATTTTGAAATAGGGTCCCTGTTGATGAGAGTCTTACTACTTGCTGAGGCAGTCTTCAAACCTGCAATCCTCCTGTCTCAGTTTCTGAAGTACTGGGATTACAAGTGTGTGCCACCATACCTAGCAATAAAGTACATTTCTTAAGTTAACAAAGCATAATCTTAGTAGGATTTCATCAAAAGTACCTTCGTAGAAAAGGATTCAAGAGTATATCATTTCATAGGAGGTAAAGAAAATACTAGCTCACTAGGATGGAAGTATAATATGGAAGGAAAGACAACCAGCTAAAAGAGAATTATAAATTAGGGAGAATTATTAAACTAGGTTCAGTACAGTCCATTAGAATTCAACCTTACTGAGGAGATTAAAAAAAAACAGTAAAAAAATACACCTTAGTTTTCTCACTGGGGGGGGGGGCAATGGAATTTGGGTATTTATAAACCGACATTTGCCACTTATATATTTTGGGGCAACATCTGGAAGACGAATTCTCTGGGTCTTCTGGCATATTGGATGGGTGGCACAGTGTGGTATGACAGCAAGAGAAAGCTCTCAGGCAAAGAAGTGAAAAGAGGAGCAGCAAGGCATATAGCTCCCTACAGCTGACAAGTGACTGTGCAGATGTCTTAGGCAGAGTTTGGAGCTGGCCTGCTATTGTGGCCAAACGTTCATAGTCTTGTAGATTCTACCACTGTAACATCTGCCATTCTTAAGCCAGCATCACCAGAGACAGGTCCATAAGATGTCTGTCAAAAACAAAGTAGGGATTCCATTGTTACCCAATACCATGAGGATGTGGACTGTTTTCACCCCAAAACACCAAAGGGTCCTGTCTTTCCATGTTTTAAGTTTGGGGTGAGAAAAATGAAATGCATGTGCCCATCTCCTGAGCTTCTCATTAGATAACACCTATCCTTCATACTAATGTAGAACAATTTGGCTCAATAAACATTTGTCATATAATAGTCAAGTTAATACATCTCAGTCCTGAGAGAAAATGTTGAAAAGGGGCTGTTTGGTAGTTCATAAACATTTTGAATAGGAAGAGAAAATATGATGCTAACAAAAGGATTTGAGAATGAGACATCAGAGCTAGTGTCTATGGATAAAAAAAAGATGTAGAAAACAAACAAACAAACAGAAAGTATAGTTAAAATTCAGAGGGTCTGGAGCCATTTGTCTGAGTTCCAATTCCTGGACATCCTCCCTACTGAGGTGTTATCAGTTGAACTGTGTCCCTCAAATGATATTAAATCCAACTGGGCATGATGGCACATGCCTGCACTCCTAGTACTTGGGAGGCTGAGACAGGAGGATCACAAGTTTGAGGCCAGCCTCAGGAACTTAGTGAGAACCTGTTTCAAAATAAGAAATAAAACGAGCTGGGCATATATCTTAGA
>PVLC010025085.1:0-24020 GCA_004027655.1 Graphiurus murinus
TTTTGCGGTACTGGGGATTGAACTCAGGGGCATTCTACCTCCGAGCTACACCCCCAGCCCCATTTTTTATTCTTTATTTTGAAACCGAGTCTCACTAAGTTGCGAAGTGCCTCACTAGGTAGCTGAGGCTGGCCGCGAACCCGGATCCTCTGGTCTCAGCCTCCCGAATGCTGGGATTACAAGCGTGCGCCACCACGCCTGGCTCCTTTTTATTTTTTACTTTGAGACCAGGTGTATTAAGTTGCCCAGACTGGCCTGGAACTTGTGATCTTCCTGCTTTAGCATCCCAAGTAGCTGGGATTACAGGCATGTGCCACCTCATCTGGCTAGCTCTTGATTTTTCTTTAATCATTAAAATGCCATTGAATGAAAATGTTAGTTCCTGATTTGTTTGAATATGTTTAAATAAACTTTAGGTTATATACACTTCTCTTTATTTTATCCTGCTTCTGATATTTATTTGTTGACTCTGTATTGCATATGTATGGCTCCATGCATACATAATCCCCTTTTTTTAAGTGAAAAGTTAAGTTGCCGAATGCCTTTGGAAGGGCTTCCTCTCAAATGCCTTGTTATCCAGAGTTATACCCTTGCCTGTATCCCTTCACATATGAGGTGAATGTGTCATCACAGTAAAGGTAAATTAGATCACAGAGCTCATTCTTAATAGTATACTTTAAACATTTTGTCTTAAATTGCTGACCTGTATTCTGTGGCCTGCTATTCTTTGCTGTTATCTCCTGGTCATGCTTGCATCCTCCTGATGTTTATTACCCTTTTTTTCTGTGTTGTGTTTCTTTTACATACTTCATTGTGGATAAAATTCTAGCCGGGCATGGTGGTGCACGCTTGTAATCCCAGCATTTGGGAGGCTGAGACTGGAGGATCCGGGTTCGAGGCCAGCCTCAGCTACCTAGTGAGGCACTCTGCAACTTAGTGAGACTCGGTTTCAAAATAAAGAATAAAAAATAGGGCTGGGGGTGTAGCTTGGAGGTAGAATGCCCCTGAGTTCAAATCCCCAGTACCACAAAAAAAAAAAAAAAAAAAAAAAATTCTATATGAAGAATGTTCTCTAGGATCTATTTTCACAGTAGATTATTCCATTTTGTTAAATTTGTGCCTTTTATTTTTCTTAGGTATTTATTTGTTCTTCAGTTAAAACAAGATATTCTCAGTGGAAAGTAAGTATTAGTTATTTAAAAAATAATTGCACATTTTCATGGGTAGTCAAAAAATGATTTTGAAAATCAGTTCATAGCTATGAAGAAGAAATGGTCATATGAAGTATTTTCATTATCTTAAAATGAATGTTATGAAAGAGATTTAACAAATTTGTGTTTTGGTCTTAGATTAGAATGTCCCTTTGATACAGCAGTGCAATTGGCAGCTTACAATCTGCAAGGTAAGCAAATCCTATGCTGACTCTGTGTGTGTGTTGTGTGTGTGTGTGTGTGTGTGTGTGTGTGTGTGTGTGTGTTTAAAGAAACAATGCTGTTTTTGTGTAAACTTTTATCAAGGTCCAACTCTTTACTTTCATTTGTTTTAGAATATTTTCTTCCCTTTTATTTCTTTGCCCCCTTTCCATCTATAGTGTTTTTAAACACTAATTGTAGTCTGTCTGATCATTCAGTAAATGTGATTGGGCTCTCAGCTGATTTTTGTCTTTAAAAAGAATCCAGTGGTATATGAGTAAATTATTGCTGTAGCTATGATTTGTTTTCCTTACTCTTATTGTGGAAGAATGAGCACATGAAGAAATTACTTACTGAATATTTAAAAGCTGATGATCATTTTAAGGTGTTCTCTGGTAAATGAGATTAATGAAAAGATCATCCTTATCCCTTGTTACATTGGTTAAACACTATTAAACTTAGGAATTTTCTTCTAAAAGTTGTCATTATGAAGGAAAGCAGAAATTTTAATTCTTCAGAAAATGAAAGGAAATACTTTCTGAGAGCATCTGTAGATATACTAGAATAAATATAGTACTTAATGATGATCAAGACTTTTAGTTCCATGCTTTTTTAGAGGTCCATATTTACTCCCAATTTCTAAGATTAGTATTTATTTGCCATTGTACAGCTAAAACGATGACTAAATTTTTGTTTTATGGCAAACCTATACTTTTGCCTATTTTGTGTCTTTATTAAAGAAAGTATATTTTCCTGTTGATACAAGAAATGGTGATGATGAATTTTTTTTTTTTTTGCGGTACTAGGGATTGAACTCAGAGGCATTCTACCTCTGAGCTATACCCCCAGCCCTATTTTTTATTCTTTATTTTGAAACCGGGTCTCACTAAGTTGCGGTCTCACTAGGTAGCTGAGGCTGGCAGCGAACCCGGATCCTCCGGTCTCAGCCTCTCGAATGCTGGGATTACAAGCGTGTGCCACCACGCCCGGCTATGATGAAATTTTTATACTTCAAAAAATGTCCACTAATGTAAATTTTTGTCAGACTATCCTAATCTGTCTCCAGATTACAACTTTTTCATCTGCATAGTGTTAGGTGGGTGCTAGCTTGTTGATGTTGCTGTTAATGATCGAAGTGTAGAGTTTCACTTTTTTTCTTTTGTAGCCCTAGAGATCAAACCCAGGGCTTGTGCATGCTAGATAGGAACTCTACTGCTGAGCTACAGCCACAGCCCACTAATACTTTTTTTTTTGAAAGCACACTTACATTTCATTATTCTCTATATGAGATTGTTACTTTTAAAAACTCTTAGATTTCCTGTGAAGCTATCATTTTCAGTGTGCTTCACCATTTTAATTTGTTGCCTCATATATTCTGTTTGTGCCTCATTGTGCAGGTTTTGTGACAAACGAAGTATATGCTTCTTGAAAAGAGGGTTTGAGCCAGGCATGGTGGTGCACGCTTGTAATCCCAGTACTTGGGAAACTGAGACTGGAGGATCTGGATTCGCGGCCAGCCTCAGCTATTTAGTGAGGCTCTCCGCAACTTAGTGAGACCCTGTTTCAAAATAAAGAATAAAAAATAGGGCTGGAGATGTAGCTTGGAGGTAGATTGCCCCTGGGTTCAATCCCCAGTACCGCAAAGAAAAAAAAAGAGAGAGTTTAAAGATACATTTTTGTGTATTTTAATGAAAGTTTGACTCACAGTAGTGCTCAGTCAATACATGTCCAGTGTGGACTAGGAACTCAATAGATGAGTGATTACCATTATTATATATTACATCAAAATAGTCCTGTTTTTTTTTTTTCCTCAACTGAATTCTTTATCCAGATATTTTAAAAAATTACTTTTTAGTAGAAGTAAAATACTCTTTAGAAAGAAAAAATGCTAGCGGGACATGATGACACACACTTGTAATCCCAGTACTGGGAGGCTGAGACAGGAGGATCACGGGTTTGCGGCCAGCCTCAGATACTTAGGCCCTCCTCAACTTAGTGAGACCCTTTCAAAATAAAATAGGGCTGGGGGTGGGGCGGGGGGTGTAGCTCAGAGGTAGAATGCCCTGAGTTTAATCCCTAGTACCAAAAAAAAAAAAAAAATCCAGAAAAAGAACAATATTGCCAAGCCTGGTGGCACGGACTTGTAATCCCAATACTAAGGAGGATTGTAAATTTGAAGCCAGCCTTGACAACTTAGTGATTCCCTATTTCAAAGTAAGAAAAGGGGTTCAAAGGTAGAATGCTCCTGGATTCAATCCCTAGTACCATATACCAAAAAAAAAAAAGAAAGAGAAAGAGAATGTCAAAAATACAGAAAACCAGATGTACTGTTTGCCTTTTTCCTCAAACCCCCAGTTCAGATAAGCACAGATGAATATATAAATGTCTGTATGTCTGTGCATTGTTCATTTCTTTTCCTGTTACCTGCTCCTGACTTTCCCTTTCCAGTACTGCTGAGTAACTTTTTTTTTTTTTTTGGTACTGAGGATTGAACCCAGGGGCATTCTACCTCTGAAATACACCCCCAGCCATTTTTTTTTTGAAATGAGATCTCACTAAGTTGCCAAGAGTCTTGCTAAACTGCCGAGGCTGGCCTCTAATATGTAATCCTCCTCCTGTCTCAGCCTTCCAAATACTAGGATTACAGACGTGTGCCACCCTGCCCAGCTTGAGTTATTTCTTTGGGATTAATCATTTTAAATTCTAGGAAGATAAAGACTATATTTTAAAATACTGTGCCGGGTCTGATGGTGCATGCTTGTAATCCCAGTAATTTGGAAGCTGAGACAGAAGGATTGCAGATTCAAGTACAGCCTCAGCAAATAATGAGACTCACATTAACCTAGCAAGACCATGTTTTAAAGTAAAAATAAAATAGGTCTGGGGATGTAGGTTGGAGGTAGAATACCCCTGGGTTCAATCACCAGTGTCACCAAAAATAAATAAAAAAATAAGTAAATAATATAAAATATTGTATATGTTCTATGGATATTGCTTAGATTCTTTTAGATACCAGCTAATTGAATTGCTTAATTTTTTGTTTATTATGAGGTCAAAAGGTATTTCTCTATGGAAGTCAGAAAGTAATTTTGAAAAGCTAAGCATTAAGGTGTGACTAAATTAAGAGAAAGATTAACTGAAAATATAATTTATATATTAATTATATTTATATTTGATTATACTTATGTTTTCTTATTTATAATCAGTATAAGAGAAATTAATTGAAAATATATCTCCAAAATATGTGTTTTATGTGTATAGACAATAAGTCATAAGTCTAAGCTAGATTTATTTTAGAGAACGGTCTAGGCATTATAAATTCCTGGTAGTTTATGAAAAAATCTTTCTAATCTCTTAAGGTATTTTTTCTTAATTAAATAGGTTTTGAAGGATTCTGCAGGGAAGAAACTATTAGTATTAACAGAATGTAATGTTACTTTGTCAAATTTATGTTTGCAGCTGAACTTGGTGACTATGATCTTGCTGAACATAGTCCTGAGCTTGTCTCTGAGTTCAGGTTTGTGCCCATTCAGACTGAAGAGATGGAACTGGCTATTTTTGAGAAATGGAAGGAATACAGGTACTTGTCATATGATCACATTTTTTTAAAACATCACAAGAGTGGTTATTTTGTATATATTTTCTTCTGTTTCTATGTTTGATATAATTCACTTTATATTATTATTTTAAAAATTATTATATTTTAAATTTCAGAGGACAGACACCAGCACAAGCTGAAACCAATTATCTGAATAAAGCCAAATGGCTAGAAATGTATGGGGTTGATATGCATGTAGTCAAGGTAAGCATTGTGTTGTGATGTTTTTCAAAAAATGTGTTCTTGCTGGGCATGGTGGCGCACGTCTGTAATTCCAGTACTTGGGAGGCTGAGATGAGGAAGATCCCAGGTTTAAGGCCTGCCTTAGCAACTTAGCAAGACTTTGCTTCAAAATTAAAAAAAAAAAATTAAAAAGACAAAATGCTGCTGGGTTCAATCCCCAGTTACATGCACACGCGTGCGTGCACGCATGCACGCAGACACACATACACACACACAAAATTTTTTGTCCTTCAAGATTTAAGATGACTATGATTCTTTTGTAGGATGGGAGAAGAAATGGTTTGCCCAGGCTAGCTAGCATTGGATACTTTGGATAAGTGGTTTGTTTATTTACTTACTTATTTAGTTTTTTTGGCAGTACTGAGAATTGAACCCAGGGGCATTCTTCCAACGAGCTACAACCCCAGCCCTATTTTTAATTTTTTATGTTGAAACAGGGTCTCATTAAGTTGCAGACGACCTCACTAAGTAGCTGAGGCTGGCTGCAAACCTGCGATCCTCCTATCTCAGACTCCCAAGTACTGGGATTACAAGTGTGTGCTACCATGCTTGGCTTGGATATGTAGTTTTAATAAAAAGTTGCGATTAGTTAAATGACTAAAATCTCATGGGAAGATCATTATAAGAAAGAAAAGAAAAAACTAAAATCTCCAAAACAGTACATAGGTTTTTTAGCTCAATTAGTATTATTATTTTTAAACCACTTTTTATAGCCAGGTGTGGTGGCACACACTTGTAATCCTAGTACTTGGGAGGCTGAGATTGGAGGATCCGGGTTCTTGGCCAGCCTCAGCTACTTAATGAGGCACCCTGCAACTTAGTGAGACCCTGTTTCAAAATAAAGAATAAAAAATAGGACTAGGGATGTAGCTTGGAAGTAAAATGCCCCTGGGTTCAATCCCCAGTACCAAAAAAGAAAAATCAACAACAACAAAAAACTTTTTATAATCATATGCCACCCAAGCTCACCCAAGCTCAGTAGGCTCTGTTAAAATAATTCATGAAGTAAAGTTGGAAATTAGAACTTTATAAAACTGATAAAATGTAGACTAGCTTAGTGAATTTGCATTTTTTCTTGTTTAACTAGCAATATTTTCCCATGAAGACAGCCCTTTTCCAGACTTGTGGTTTAAATGGCAAATTGAGTATAGAAAAAATCTGAAAAGAGCTTTTTTGTAGTGGGAATATAACTAACCACCTTCAGTGAAAAGATACTTTACAACTGCAGGTGTCTCCACTTCTGCCCCAATCTGTAATGTTTCTTTCCTCTGTTTCAGTTATCTAAGGTATGAAAATATTACATGGAAAATTCTAGAAATTATAAGATAGTTTGAGAGAAGAGACCATATTCACATACTCTTATTTATACTATATTGTTATAATGATTAATTATTGATAACCTCTTACTGTGCCTAATGTATAAATTAAGCTATCATAGGTATGTATATATAAGAATAAAACAGTATTTATAGGATGGATACTCTTTTTGATTTCAGGCTTCCACTGGGGATTTTAGAATGTATCCCCTATGGATAAAAGGGACCTACTGTTTAGTGTTTTAGTTACAATACACACACATTCTCTGGAAAATTCATGCATATATATAGTTGGCATCTATGAAATTATATATGTGCATGAATTTTCTAGAGAATGTGATTCTGAGTCCACTAATTGTTGAAAACATTTATGATAATATTAGCCTGTATATAGTAGAATTCAGTGTGAAAATAAAATTGAACAGTTGTACAAAAATGAGAAATGTTTTATGCAAATATAGCTAACAATTTCTTGTCTCCTTAAATTAGGCTAGAGATGGGAATGACTATAGTTTGGGACTAACTCCAACAGGAGTTCTTGTTTTTGAAGGAGAGACCAAAATTGGCTTATTTTTTTGGTAAGCAGAATTAATGTCATAAATATTTGCTGTTGTTTTTAATGAGTAAAAACGTTTCTGTCAAGTTAATTCATGAGATAGTTTGGAAATCAAATCATTGTGAAAAGCTTGCAAATGAAAAAACTGTCTCCTGTCATGTACTTGCTTAGCTTAGCTTTTTTTTTTTTTTTTTGGTGGTAGTACTGAGATTTGAATCAAGGGCACTGGATTCAGGTACCACTGAGCTACATCCTCTACATCCTCAGCTCCTTTATTATTTATTTTGAAACGGTTTTGCTGTTGCCCAAACTGGCCATGAACTCTTGTTCCTTCTGCCTTGGTCTCCCAAATAGCTGGGATTGCAGGTGTGGACTGCTTTGCTTGGCATTCTTGCTCACTTTTATTCCAGCTCTCCAGAGGCATTTTTTAAAACTCTTCTAGCTGTATCTTTCATTAGTTTCAAGATGCACGAAAATATATGTATTAACACAAGTATTACATGTTTCTGTATTTACTTAATGTTCTTCACATGGGGACACTTCCTTCTCCTTTTTTGTGGCTATGTCATTATGTGGTACTGGGAATTGAACCCAGGGGCATTTTGCCTCTGAGCTACATCCCCACCCCTTTTTATTTTTAAATAGGTCTCCCTTTAAACTTGATTCCCCTTTATGTGATCTGGCTTTCATCATCCAAAATTTACATTACATTTTACTTTTACATCAAGAATAAATTTCACATTCACTTCATAACCATAATTTAGTCCTTCAGGTTTTGTCTGGCGTGCTGGAATCTTAGAATTAGGAAATAGCATTTACATTATTATGTCAGAACCAGCATAGAGCTTAGGAGCATTATAGACAACCACCAAAGATGGCTACTCTATATTTGCCTCTGTGTTACTTAAATTTTTCACAGTAGTCCAGGACTGATAGCTCAAAGCCTTTATACCCAGACTCACATTCACATCCAGTTGTCCCTTCTAGGGACTCTGAAAGACTTGAGTGGATCACCTTTACAGCCATACCTTGATGGATAAGAAAGTTGGAGCATCGTCTATCCTATTTTGGTGTGCTAATGCTCTGATATTTCCGCCTTGCTCTTTGAGCACAAGAAACTCATTTCATGGCCATAGACTGCTCTAGGCAGAGAGATAAAGAGATTATCTTTTGTTACTCCTCATAAGGTTGTGAAAATTTAAAGATTAGTCAGTGGGAGTGAGAGTCACATGCTTTTGACATTCACACTTGTTAGAAGTACAGAGTTCAAATGTAGTGGGTGGTTTAGAATTCTGGTACAGGTGGAGAAATAAGAGTAAGAAAGCAGGCCATAAAGTGAGGTTTGAATTAAACCCAGAGGCATTCTACCTTTGAACCACACCCCCAGCCCTATTTTATTTTTTTCTTTTGAAACAGGGTCTCACTAAATTCCAGAGGGCCTGATGAAGTTGCTGAGGCTGGCTGAGAACCTATGATCCTCCTGTCTCAGCCTCCCAAGTACTGAGATTACAAGTGTGCACCAACACATCCTGCTGGAAAAAATTTTTTAAGATGTATTTCTTCAAACCAAATTGCTATAGAAAATAAAGAGTTGAAGACCATAATCAGTAATTTTTGTGTGTGTGTGTGTGTGTGTGTGTGTGTGTGTGTGTGTGTGTGTATGTGTATGTGTGTACGTGGTTGTGTGTTTTATACTGGGAATTGAACCCAGGGACATTCTACCTTTGACCCCAGTCCTATTTTATTTCATTTCCTTCTTTTTTTTTTTAATAATCAATAGGAAATATTTTATTTTTAAAAACAGTAATTTTTAGATTCATCTGTCCTTGGAAGAAAGAAAATTGTAGAGGAAATCCCGTATATTTTCACCTAGTGTCCCTCAATGTAATATCTTACATAAATATATTAAGACGTTGTGCCAAATTAATTGACTTTGATAAAGTCCACTACTTTTGTCATCAAATTTCATTAGTTTTACATGCAGGCATTTATGTATATATATATTAAAACTGCATGTGTTGATTTGTGTAACCACCACTACAGTAATTCTTACAAGGATTCCTTGTGGTTCCTTCATAGTTAGAACCACATTGTTTCTTTCTTACCTTCCCAACCTATGGAAACCAATAATCAAATGTTTCACATTTTTGTAATTTTGTCATTTTAAGAATGTTATGTGAAAGAATTCTCACAGTATTTTATAGTTTGAGATTGTCTTTCT
Source organism: Graphiurus murinus (assembly GCA_004027655.1). Taxonomy (NCBI): domain Eukaryota; kingdom Metazoa; phylum Chordata; class Mammalia; order Rodentia; family Gliridae; genus Graphiurus; species Graphiurus murinus. The sequence continues at coordinate 9,347 of PVLC010025085.1, forward strand.
TCAGTCATCATATTTTTCTTCAGACTCATTGAAATTGCTGCTTGTGTCAATATATATATCTTCCAGGTACTACAGGTATGCATTGCTACACTCTACTCTTTATGCCTTTTTATTTTATTGTTTTGTGGTACTGGGGATTGAACCTAGGGGCATTCTACCTCTGAGCTACATCCCCAGCCCTATTTTTTTTTTTATTTATTTTGAAACAGGGTCTCACTAAGTTGCAGAGGGGCTCACTAAGTAGCTGAGGCTGGTCATGAACCTGCAATCCTCCTGTCTCAGCCTCCCAAGTACTGGCATTACAAGCATGTGCCACTGCGCCTGGCTCTTTTATCCCCTCTTAAAACTACATTGTCTTTACTGTATTCAATTCCTGAGCTACTTTTTTTTTTTTTTTTCCGGTACTAGGGATTGAACCCAGGGGCATTCTATCTCCAAGCTACATCCCCAGTCCTATTTTTTATTCTTTATTTTGAAACAGGGTCTCACTAAGTTGCGGAGTGCCTCACTAGGTAGCTGAGGCTGGCTGCGAACCAGAATTCTCCAGTTTCAGCCTCCTAAGTACTGGGGTTACAAGTGTGCACCACCATGTCCAGCATTTAGCTACTTCTTTAACATTGAAATAATTTTACCTAAGCCTGAGGAGTGAGTCTCTTACCCATAGTTGGTGTCTATGAAATTATATAGATTTCTTAATTTTCTTTTTTCCTTAATATTTTAAATGTCTGATATATGTTTGGCATCAATTTGCACAGAGATCATTTCTGGGTTTTTTTTTTTTTTTTTTTTTTTTTTTTTTTTTTTTTTTTTTTTTTTTTTTTTTTTTTTTTTTTTTTTTTTTTTTTTTTTTTTTTTTTTTTTTTTGCGGTACTGGGGGATTGAACTCAGGGGCATTCTACCTCCTAGCTATACCCCAGCCCTATTTTTTATGCTTTATTTTGAAACAGGGTCTTACTAAGTTGCGGAGGGCCTCACTAGGTAGCTGAGACTGGCCGCGAACCCAGATCCTCCTGTCTCAGCCTGTAATGCTGGGATTACAAGCGTGTGCCACCACGCCCGGCGAGGTTGTTTCTGAAATGCACATTTCTCTTGTAGATTAGAGACTTTTTGATGGATGATACAGATTATATTTGTCCTCTTACCAGTAAGTTAGATAATTGAATGTACTTGAAATAAAAACAAAAGTTTTTTAATCTGGCTATTGGTCTCATATTATTATTATAGGCCCAAGATAACCAGAATGGACTTTAAGAAGAATAAAATAACCCTAGTGGTTGTAGAAGATGATGAACAGGTAGGAATTTTATTTCATTACCTGTTTAACAGTGACTACATTATATAGTAACTTACATATCTACAAGAGAGAATATTCTTTATTGTTTTAGAAAGCCACAAAACAATCTTATAATACTTGAAGTAAGTTTTTCATTGTGGTAACACCATCCTAAAATACAAATTTCTGCTGCTGAAATTAAAGATAATATAAAATTCTTATTTAATCTTTATTGATATATCTGAGGTGTTCAAAAAGTTATACTTGAGTGACTTTATCAAGAACATTAGTCAAAAAAATCTACCTAATATTCTTTAATAAAGCCTTTTGAACTAAGGACTGCCATTTTATAAGTTAAAATATAGTTCCTAATGGACACACATGGAGATGCATCTGAAATGCATCGTGCTGAGTAAAAGAAGGCAGTCAGAAGATGAAGCACTGCTGGTGCGCTTTGCTCCACATCTGCCACTCCAGCTGGGCAGGAGGCTGAGGCAGGAGAATCCCTAGTTCCAGGCCAGCCTGGGCAACTTAGGGACATTCTGTCTCAAAATAAAATAAAAGTGAAAGCCTGGGGATATAGCTTGGTAGTAGAACATTTACCTAGCGTGCATGAGACCCTGGGTTCAAACCCCAGTACCACAAAAAAAAGATTATATGCCATATGATTTTATTTGTATGACCTTCTGGGAAAGGCAAACCTATAGTGTAGAATAGATCACTGATTGCTTGGGATTAGGGATTGAGAGGGGATTGGATTGTAAAGGGATTGAGTGAGGGACCTTTTAGGGCTTGAGGGAACTGTTCTGTAGCCTTATTTTGATAGTGATTACATGACTATACATTCATCAAAACTCACAGAATTCTATACTCACTAAGCTTCCTGAATGGAAATGTATAAACTTTTTTATTTTTTGGTGGTACTGGGGTTTGTACCCAGGGTCATTCTACATTTAGCTACACCCCCAGCCCTATTTTATTTTTTTATTTTGGAACAGGATTTCACTAAGGTTGTGGAGGGCCTCACTAAGTAGCTGAGGCTGGCCACAAACCTGCAATCCTCCTGTCTGTGCCTCCTAAGTTCCAGGATTACAAGCATGTGCCACCAGGGCTGGCTATGAATAACTTTTAAGACATATATATATAAGGATATAGATATAAAAAAATTGGTAAAATGACAGTTGTTGGTTGTATACGGTATATATGTGGGTGTTTAATTTTTCTATATGTTTGAACATTTTTATAATACAATATTGGCATGACTTAAGAAAATGGTTTTCAAGTTTCTTTTCCTAGGCAAATTCAGTGTTGTACTTCTCCCTTTTAAATGCTTCCTATGTTTTTCTTCAAGCTTTTATCATATGCAGGCATATTTTCACGTTTCCAGTCTGCTCGTAATTATTAATTCACTTTTTCCTCCTCTTCCTTGTTATTATTAGTAGTAATACATTTTGGTTGTACCAGTGTAAACTGTGAGAAGCAGTAGGTGAAATACAAATAGGTGAGTTGTGCCAAAATTTTGCTGACATTGAATTTTTAAAAAATTGTTTATGATAATGAAATCTTACTGTTTTAAATCTGATTTTTTTTTTTTTTAAATTGATACTGGGGATTGAACCCAGGAGCATTCTATCTCTGAATTACACCTCCAGCCCTATTTTATTTTTTTATTTTGAAGCAAGGTTTCTCCAAATTGGCCAAGGTCTCACTAAATTGCTTAGGCTGGTCTCAAACCTGTGATCCTCCTGTCTCAGTCTCCCAAGTACTGGGATTATAGGCCCACACCCCCACACCCAACTCCAAATTTGTTCATATATGAATAGTGAGTGCTTAATGTACATATATATATATATGTATAGGCATATACATATATATTATATACATACATATACTCAGTTCATATATATATATATATATACACACACACATACACATATATATGCTCCGTTCATGTATGAACTCAGTGCTTATGTGCTTGGTACAGTGCTAAGATTTTCACTTATTGTAATGAATGAGAAACATTCCATATTCTCAGGCAAGTTTGAGTGTAATGGGAGGGCCCAATAAGTAGAGAAGCAGTTGGAACAGTATGGCTGGTAAGTGGTAAGATAGAAGTACTAGTCTTTGCAAGTCTGCAAAGATGTGGACATATGTGTGTATGTTCATCATTTTCATGCAATAAATATTTTGTAGTTAAGAAAGATAGTTACTGAGCCGGGCGTGGTGGCGCACGCTTGTAATCCCAGCATTTGGGAGGCTGAGACTGGAGGATCCGGGTTCGCGGCCAGCCTCAGCTACCTAAGTGAGGCACTCCGCAACTTAGTGAGACCCGGTTTCAAAATAAAGAATAAAAAATAGGGCTGGGGGTGTAGCTCGGAGGTAGAATGCCTCTGAGTTCAATCCCCAGTACCGCAAAAAAAAAAAAAAAAAAAGAAAGATAGTTACTGGTGTTGGAAGAATTTTATGATACACTAAGTGAATATTTGGTTCAGTAGTGTTTTTATATTTGAGTGTCTTTTTAGTGACAATACTTTGCATAGAGAAAAGTTTCCATGGACTTAAATCTTCTGCTGGGTGTGTGGTTACAAAGTGATTTCCATTTTAATGATTTTTATTTTTCTTCCTTGTTCATATTTTTCTACACAAGTATTTCTTATGAAGGTCAAGGTATGGGAAACAAAAGGGCTTCCAGTACAGATTTTTTTCACTTCAGGTACTGTTTTAAATTTGCACTTTGCCTAGGTCTTAAGAATTTAAGTTAAAAATTTAATTTTTAACTTTTAGTGAGTCTTAGAGTTTTTTTCTTGTTAAAAACCATGCAGTCTTTTATTCACTGCCTGCTAGAGAGAAAAAGGTAAAAGAGCTTTTTTTAATCTCTATCTTTAAAGATTGATACTAGCCATCATTGTCAAAATCAAAGTATGTTTTGGATAATATGTAATTTGACCTCTCTTCCTGACTTGAGATTTTTAAAAAACACTTATCAGTTTAGTGTACAAGTTTCAGCTGTGTATTTTTTAAAAAGTCTAAAGACAATTCAGCTAAATTAGCTAATATTTCTGCATAGGTTTCTTCAACCTAATGTACATTTAATAATTGAAAACATAAAAAGTCATACAGGAAAATTTTTTCTTCTTCTAATTACCGAGTTCTTTTTTTTTTCCCCCCAAGATCCTGATGTTATTATTTTAAACATTTTCATTCACAGTTTTAAAATAAAGTTTTTTACTATCTCTGAAAAAATTGGGATACATCTTACAATTGATAGTACCTTAAAATCTTTGCCATCCAGGCAACAACTACTGCCTGTGTTCATAGGAGCTTGTCATAGCAAATTCAGTGGAGTGTTATATTCATTGTTAGTACTACAGGTGTTAAGTATAATTACTATGCAAAATGGCTTTAACAGATGGCACTGTGATTCAGCATTGAAATGAGAAGTTACTTTGCAGAAAAAGCATTTCAACACATCTATGGGAGTAAATTTGTCTATAGTGAAGTAAATATGCATTGTTGGAGAATGACCTCAGTTTTATTTTCTTGCCAAGTAGGGATAGCCTTCGATACTAATATTATTTGATCTCACTCATTCTTCCCTCCACCCCAAACTAATGAAAGAGAAAAGAGCATATTAAACCATTCCCAATATTGAATGCACAAAGAAGTACATAAAACAGAACCTGAGGAAGAGAATTCTGAAAAGAAGATGAAGTAGAGATAAGTTTAATTCAGAAGTTTTCAAGTTTTACTACTGAGATACATGCAAAGGATTGCCCTGTCATATAGCTTGAAAGAAATCAGAGAGAAAATGGAATATTTTAAAAAGAAATCTCTTGATGGTGTAGTGGATGATCATTAATGTCAATAAGTGAGTTGAAAAAGATTCAGAAGAGGCAGATTTTGAATATGAAAATAATTAGGTTGTTGTACTAATATGTTTTCCTTTTTATGTAAGCATAGATGTAGTTAAATAATTTTTATATCTAAATCTAAAAGCAGTCTTTCAGGACAAATGAAATATTCCGTGTTTTAAAAAAATACAGTCATAGGGCTGGGGATGTAATTTAGTGGTAGAGCACTTGCCTAGCACACTCCAGACTATGGATTTGATCCAAGCAAAAGAAAGAGAGAGGGAGAGAAAGAGAAAGAGAAACAGAGAAAGAATCATAATTTAATTGATAATACTTGTTCTGATTGGGGCATAAGATGATAATGCATCTTACATTTTAGATTTGATCAAATAATTTTAGATTTGATCAAATAATTGCATTCACTTTTCAATATCTTCTAGAAATATTTTATGCATGCAAGAAATGTGTTTCTCAGTTCTTTTACAGAAGTTAGTATGCTTGTGTTATGCAGTGTTCTCTACTTATCCTCTTTAACTTCATGTTATTGCTTGAAATCTTTTTATCATCAATACATAAATTGCTTCTTTATACATAAACTGCATGGCATTCTAGTATATTGGTATACACATTAATTAGTTTTCAGTTGACATTTACATTGTTTGTGGAAAGTATCTATAGCATAATTTCCTAGAGGTGGGTTCCCTGGGTCAAGGTTATGTGCAAAGTCTTGGGTAGAGAGGCATCCTATCAGGTTACACTATTATCTGTATACTAATCTGTTTTCTCAGAGAGAATTAGCAAACATTTTTATTTAAATGGTGAAAAGTGGGATTTCATTGCAGATTTATTTGGGTCATTTGTATTTTCTTTTCTCCAAACTACTCACATTCCTTTGCCCATTTTTATTCTTTGTTATTGGCCTTTTTTCTTACAGATTTAGCCCTTGGTAATATAAATTAAAATGTCAGATTCTAATTGTTGTTTGCCTTTTAACATGGCTTATGATTTTTTTTCTTTTGCCCTGTGCATTACAATCTTTTTGGTGCTGGGGATTAAACTGAGATCCTAGCACATGTTTTACCACTGAGCTACATCTCTAGTCCCTAAAAATTTTATATTGATTAATTAATCAGTCTTTTATGGCTTCTGGGTTTTTGTTTCATAGAAAACTACTTTGAGGTTATATATATTTTCCCATTGCTTTTTTAATATGTAGTTTTCATTGGTAAATTTTACTAAAATATAACATGTATTCAAATAAATGCACAATTAAACATATAGCTTATTTAATTTCATACGTATATGTATACATATATCCAACCCTAAATCAAGAAATAGAATACTGCTAGAATTGCAGAGATTTCCTTGTGCCCTGACAAGGTTCAGTGCACCCAAGGGTAGCCATTATCCTGACTTCAGTGCCATGGATTAGTTTTTGCCTATATTTTGAATTTTTTATGAACTTGACAGTATTTTCTTTGTGTCTGGCTTCTTCATTTCAGCGTGGTATTTGTAAGCTTCAATTGTGTTGTTTCAAGTAGTTGTAGTTGGATCGTATTTTATGTAGTAAACCATTATGAATAGATTAGTTATTTGTTCATTCTATTGTTAGACATTAAATTATTTTCAGTTTTCAGCTATTAGAAGGAGTACTGTTCTGAACACTGCAGTATGCGTGTATTAGGCTTTTGTAGATACTTGTAAACTGTTTTCTAAAGTGTTTATGTAACTTATATTCTCACTATAGAGTTGGGGTGTGTGTGTGTGCGTGTGTGTGTGTGTGTTTGTCTAATGTTTGGAGTTCTTTCCCACTTTTGCCATTCTGGGGGGTAGGAGAACCATTTTGTAGTTTAATTTGTTCTGATACTTTCAGTCCAGGACAGATGCACATAACTGACCATCTGATGAGTGCACTTAAATAAGTACGCATACTTCCTGAATATTGGATGTTCTCCCTTATAAGGTGCCTGTTCATGTCTTTCATTCATTTTTCTATTAAGGTCATGTGCCTTTTTCTCATTGAAAAAGTTGTGCATTAAAGATATTAGTTCTTTGTTAGGTGTATGTGCGCAAGTATCTTCTGCGTCTTAGTTTGCTGTTGGATTCTCTTTAGTAGTATCTCTTGGATGAATAGAAACTTTCAAGTTTCATGTAATACATTTTATAAATATTTCCCCTTGTGGTTAGTACTTTTAGTAGTATCTCTTGGATGAATAGAAACTTTCAAGTTTCATGTAATACATTTTGTAAATATTTCCCCTTATGGTTAGTACTTCTTAAGTCTTATAGTTTATCAGGAAGAAACTGTATAAAGTTAAGAAATAATCTTAAGTGAAAAAAAAAAAAGGTTAAATTATAAAACAGTTCAGATTGAAAAGTACAAAAAATTATAAAATGGGTATCCACTTTTTTATGATCTAGGTTTAGCATATTTTATATTTTGATTCAGATTTCTTTTAGAAATAAACATATATGAACAAATAGTTAAGATCTAATGCCCCAACTATTCCTTCTTTTCCATTGCTAGCCACCACTTTAGAACCTATAATTCTCATGTATAACTTTTTCCTAATATAAATACATCATAACACAGTAAAATTGTTTTTAAATTTTACATATATATATGTTTGCAGCTTGCTTGTTTTATCTAAACATGTATACCCATATAGATGTAATTTATTCACTTTCAGCTAATAGTAGATGGTATTCTATAATATGAATAAACCATTCTTGTTTTCTTTATCTTGCTGTGTAGTTTTCAATTTACCATTATGTATCTGATCATTTCTCTAGTTTGGGATTTGGGGTTTGTGCCAAGTTTTATTATAGAAAACCATATTGCCTAGAGGGGCAGTATAACTTTAGTTGTTACTGTAGGTTCCTGGAGACAGACTGACTAGATTCAAATTCTGGTTTTCACTCCTGCTATGGTTATGATCTTGGGGTTCATTTACTTTGATCTTCAGTCTTATCTATGAAATGGAGCTAATGAACTAATGAACTACATGGAGTAGTTCTTGGTGAAATTCTTAGAAAAATGCCTGTACATTTTAACTATTATAATTTGTCTCCTGTGAATTTGGTTACTAGGACAGAAAATGTGAGCATTTTTAAGACTATTGATACATATTATCAGATTTTATATAATTCCTTAAATAATAATATTGATATTATTATTATTTTGTGGTGCTGGGGATCAAAACCAGGGCCTCACACATACTAGGCAAGTACTCTACTATTGAGTTACATCTCCAGACCCTAATTTATTTATTTATCTATTTGTTTTTGGTGGTACTTATGATTGAATCCAGGGACATTGTACCTCTGAACTATACCACTAAGTTGTGGAGTACCTCACTAAGTAGCTGAGACTGACCACGAACCTGCTATCCTCCTGTCTCAGCCTCCCAAGTACCCAGATTACAAGCATACACCACCACACCTTGCTCTCTTTTATTTTTTATTTGGAAACAGAGTATTACTAAGTTGCTGAGACTGCCTGGACACCTTCGGATCCTCTTATCTCAGACTCCCAACTACTAGGATTATAGGCATGCACCACCACACTCACTAGACTCTAAATTATAATTGTATAGTTACCACAAAGAATAGAAGGGGAATCCTCATTTATGTTTCTTTGATAAATGAGATCATGTAAGTAGAGGAGACATTCCTAAGAGTAATATTTGCTAAGAAAATAGTTTGCTTTCAACTCTGCTCTTTTAATGTATATAGCTATAAAGAATGAATTTCATACTGGGAGTGTAAATGGTAGAGCACTTGCCCAGCATGGTTTCCACCCTCAGGCCCATGCAAGAGAAAGAGAAAGAAAAAGTATGTGGGAGAGAGAAAGTATATTTTAGGGAGTAGACTTTATTATTTCCTTCTTGGTGTTGCTGTAGTTGTATGTGTATCACAGAAATAGAAGACAGGACTATTTGACCTAATAATCACTGCTTTTATATTTTTTCTTTTCCAGGGCAAAGAGCAGGAGCATACATTTGTTTTTAGACTGGATCATCCAAAAGCATGCAAGCATTTATGGAAATGTGCTGTGGAGCATCATGCCTTCTTCCGCCTCCGAGGCCCTGTCCAAAAGAGTACTCATCGCTCAGGATTTATTCGGCTAGGATCACGATTTAGATATAGGTTAAGTTTAATAGCTCTTTTCCATATCTTTCATTCTTGCATATAGGCCCCCCAAATTAGGCCAACCTTCTCATTTTACAAATGTGGAAACCAAGGCAGAGAATAGTAGAGTGGATCTGGGCATGATGGTGTACACCTCTAATCTCAGTACTTGAGAGGCTGAGACAGGAGGATTGCAGGTTTAGGTACAGCTTCAGCAACATAGAGGGGCTCTCAGACCTTGTGAGACCCTGTTTCAAAAACAAAAAATTAAAAAGTCTAGGGGTGTAGCTTGGAAGTAGAATTCCCCTGGGTTCCGTCCCCAGTGAAAGAAAGAGAGAAAGAGGGAGAATTAAAGTGTGTTGCCAAAGTCTTCGACTGGCAAAAACTAAAACCATTTTTTTTTTTTTTGCGGTACTGGGAATTGAACTCAGGGGCATTCTACCTTCGAGCTATACCCCCAGCCCTATTTTTTTTATTCTTTATTTTGAAACCGAGTCTCACTAAGTTGCGGAGTGCCTCACTAGGTAGCGGAGGCTGGCTGTGAACCCGGATCCTCCGGTCTCAGCCTCCCGAATGCTGGGATTACAAGCGTGCGCCACTGCGCCCGGCCAAAACCATTATTATTGGCTGTAGTTTCTTGAATAGATTGAAATCATAGTAATTGTTTTGTAGATTTTATAATCCCTCTTTTACTTTTTTTTTTTTGAGGTACTGGGGATGGAACCTGGGGGCATTCTACCTCTGAGCTACAACCCCAGCTCTATTTTTTTATTCTTTATTTTGAAACAGGGTGTCACTAAGTTGTGGAGGACCTCACTAAGCAGCTGAGGCTGGCTGCGAACCCAGATTCTCCAGTCTCAGCCTTCCAAATGCTGGGATTACAAGCGTGCGCCACCATGCCCAACCCTCTTTTACTTTATATAATAAAAAAAACCCAGCTTTATGGATTCTCTGTTCAACAGCTAGATACCATATAGGAAAAGGACATCTTGCATTGAGTGGAATATTAATCTGAATTATATTTGTGGTCCTTTATAAACCTTCCGTTATTGTTAGAGACTCCTTGTTTGTCATGAGTTAGAAGTGTTTCAGTTTACATTACGTGACAGTAGGTTATTCTGAGTTTTCAACATGCCATTGGAATTGATATGACTTAAAGAAGGAATGGATAGTACCAGTAATGTGGCAAGTCAACTGTGGGGAATTCATGTAAGAGAGCTTCTCTTCTACCTGTGTTAAAGAAGGGAGGCATTTTCTTAACAGAATCCAAATGAAATCAGAGAAGCAGGATAAATAGTTTTTGACAATTTTTCTGGGAAGATATTTTGAAAGATATGTCACAGAAAAGGTAACAAAATCATTTTTAATTACACACTTTGCATTGAGGAGTGTCGATAGGGAGGAGACGGGGGTTCCATAAGAGCATGGACATGCCAAATGTATTTAATATGTTAGGTAATATATGTGCTTGAGAAAAAAAAAAACAGTATAATTAATCTTGTATATTTCACAAAAACGTGAAGAGTAAAAGAATGATGTGGTAAAGAGAAACATCTATTAGTTCCTTTGGATGAAGCTAAGGATGCTTTTTTTATGGAAAATCTAAATAGAAACTTTCTCTTACTTATGTGTATCTGGTTACTGTAGGCTTCAAATTCTTTTATTCTTACTGATATATACCTTATTTATTTTAGTGGGAAAACTGAGTATCAGACCACAAAAACCAATAAGGCAAGAAGATCAACATCCTTTGAAAGAAGACCCAGCAAAAGATATTCTCGACGGACTCTACATATGAAAGGTAAAATGCAACTTCACTGTTTCAAAGAATCATTCTTCTTGACAGCTAAGCTTGTGCTGACATTATTTACTTGAGAGGAAATTACTGAGTATCTTTAGGTTTATTCCAGTCTAATGAGCTCTTCTGGTATAATCAATTTCATAAGCTACACAGGGGAAAATGGCCTATACTAATAGTTGAGGTTAAACTTTGTTAATCCCATTCAGATGGTTCTGAGATTGTGTTCAGCTTAAGTAGAAATTGTTTCATATTGTGTTACAATATTAAGAATTTTGTTAACTACAGTTTAAAATTTTAGCTGGGCATGGTGGTGCAAACTTGTAATCCTAGTACTTGGGAAGCTGAGGCAGGACCATTGCAGGTTTGAAGCCTTCCTCAGCTACTTAGCAAGGCTCTCAGCAAGTTAGCAAGACCCTGTTTCCAAATAAAAATAAAGTAAAAAGGGTTGGAGGTCTTGCTCAGAGGTAGAATGTCCCTGGGTTCAATCCCCAGCACCACAAAAGGTCAATTAATCATCAATATGTTTCATACATAGATCTGTCCAAATTCCTAAGTGTTACTTATTATTTAAGATACTTCAGTTATCTAAGAAAAAGCATGGATTTACTTTGTCAACTAAATTCAAACTTGAATCTGAATTTGTATTAAATACAGATTGAAGTTTAAGCATGTTCAATATCAGCATTTTCACTAGCTGTCTAAAACAGCTACCATGATCTGATGTTTGCCAGTATTAATTTTTTAAAAAATGATTTATATCTGTAATTTTGGTGTGGCTGTAAATTAAATAGTATATGGCTATAAAGAAACCATTTTAGTTTGTGATGGTTTCAAACCCTTTTACCTCTTATTGTCCACTGGCATTGTTCAGATCAGCTTCCTATAGGAGGCTTGCAGTTAGTTCTGTTTTAAAAGAAAAAGATGTCTGCTTGCTTTATTTTAAAAATGAGAAGAATCTCCATTATTGACATTATTGGTATGAATTTGTGTGTGTGTGTGTGTGTTTATGTTACTGGGGATTGAACCCAGGGGTGTGCTACCTGTAAGCTACACCCCCAGCCCTTTTAATTTTTTTTTTTGAAACAGGGTCTCACAAAGTCTCTGAGAGCCCCTCTATGTTGCTGAAGCTATACCTAAACCTGCAATCCTCCTGTCTCAGCCTCTCAAGTACTGAGATTAGAGGTGTACACCATCATGCCCCGATCCATTCTACTTTTCTCTGCCTTGGTTTCCACATTTGTAAAATGAGAAGGTTGGCCTAATTTGGGGGGCCTGTATGCAAGAATGAAAGAAACAGAAAAGAGCTATTAAACTTAACCTATATCTAAATCATAATCCTAGCCGAATAAATCCTGAGCGATGAGGACTCTTTTGGACAGGGCCTTGGAGGCGGAAGAAGGCATGATGCTCCACAGCACATTTCCATAAATGCTTTTATTTTTATTCATTGACTTAATTTCATGGTACTAAAACTTGAACCCAGAGGCGTCTACCTCTGAGCTACACCCCAGCCCTATTTTGTTTTTCATTTTAAAATAGGGTCTCACTAACTTGTGGAGGCTCGGCTAAGTTGCTGAGGCTGGCAGTGAACCTGCAATCCTCTTTTCTCAGTCTCCGAAGTACTTGGATTACAGGTATGCACCACTACACCCTGCTTCTAGGACACTTATAAAATGAATGCTTTAAACATTGTAGTTGGGAAGCATGGCTTTTATAAAGCAGTTAGTCAAGGTTTTACTTTAATGAACAGTGAAACAATTCACTCTGTAAGAGTTTGAAACTAATGAGATGTTATCTTTTTATCTCTGTCAGCAAGTACAACAAAGTCTGAAGCTCTCAGGTGAGTGATGTCTTGCAACTTAGGTATTGATATAGAATGTGTTTGCGATTTATGTAGTTGCTGTCATTAAATATTTGTTGAAGACTTTTTAAAGTGTCAAGTTGCCCCTAGGCACTGGGGGTAATAGAGAACAAATAAATACACAATTGACATGAAGCAAAACAAAGCTCAGAGAACTAGAGTGGGGTGAGGCTGGACATGGTATTCCTATGAGTATGCTTGTTATTGACAAGTGACTGAAGGTATGCAAATGGGTAAATTATGATCTGTGCACAGGAGTTCAGAGAACAAAGGTTGATTTGCAAATAAGTAATTTTATTTTTGAGAAACAAACAGAATTTGTTGCCTTTTGGGGCTGTACACTTGTATTTTCTTTGGAGCCATTTAATTTATAAGCTGCTTTTAAGGAAAACTGGATAAGTATTAGAGATACACTTTTTGAATGATTTTGTTTAATGTATCATAGCTTGCTTTTCTGAAAGAGAGGCTTGATCAGAATATTAACACCTACAGCTGGGCGTGGTGGCGCACGCTTGTAATCCCAGCATTCGGGAGGCTGAGACCGGAGGATACGGGTTCGAGGCCAGCCTCAGCTACCTAGTAAGGCACTCCGCAACTTAGTGAGACTCGGTTTCAAAATAAAGAATAAAAAATAGGGCTGGGGGTTTGGCTCGGAGGTAGAATGCCCCTGAGTAGTTTAATCCCCAGTACCGCAAAAAAAAAAAAAAAAAGAATTAACACTTACAGAAAGAGTACCTAGTAAAGTAAGTAGAAGTGGAAACAAAATATTCAAGCAGTGATATGATGTTGAAAAATTATAAAATTTTTAGGCCCTCCTCTAAGATGTTCCGAAATATTCCGAAATAAACATTTCTGATCAAAAAGTGAAAATGAATATCTAGTCTCTTTTCTAGAATTGAAATTAAGTGTTAATGCTAAATGTAATCTTGTCTTCATTATCTGTAATTTTGGCTCTGGAAAACAGAGCAGAAATGGGATACTTAAGTGATGATAGCCTTTTTATTTTCAATTTCTTTAAGAATAGGCTTTTAAAGAAGCTGAGGCAGGAGAATCACAAGTTCAAAGCCAGCCTGGACAACTGAGACCCTTACTCAAAATAAGAAGGGTTAGAGACATAGTTCAGTGGTAGAGTGACCTTGAGTTTTATCCCCAGTACTGAAAAAGAAAAAAAGGGCTTTTAGAAATGAAAAGAGTGATCACCAGCTCTCCAGAAGAAGGTGAGCACCGCTCATAACAGTGCTTGAGAATCTGAACTTGCACTGGAGGGCATGGCCTTCCATTCTCGCCCTTGCTGCTCTGTTTACGTGAACAGTTTTGCTCCAGTGAACCATGGAAAGCAATAGTGTTTGAAAGAGCACAACTATTTGACTGAAAATGTGTCCTGACTTTGTATTCTATAGTTTTGTAAAGTTTCTGTTTGAATAAAGGTTTTTAAATTGGCCCTTGGAAATCATTTTCCTTGTAGTGTTTTGTCTCCTAACTATTCCCTATGAGTCTCAACTAAAATAAAATATATTAAGAAAAGGTAGAAGAGCCAGGCGTGGTGGTGCACGCTTGTAATCCCAGCATTCGGGAGGCTGAGACCAGAGGATCCGGGTTTGAGGCCAGCCTCAGCTACCTAGTGAGGCACTCCTCAACTTAGTGAGACTTGGTTTCAAAATAAAGAATAAAGAGTAGGGCTGGGGGTGTAGCTCAGAGGTAGAATGCCCCTGAGTTCAATCCCCAGTACCGCAAAAAAAAAAAAAAAAAAAAAGAAA
>PVLC010025086.1:0-23992 GCA_004027655.1 Graphiurus murinus
GACTAAAGGACATGACCAAGGGTCAGTCACCTAGTAAGTGACAGCTAAGATTCAAATTCAAACAAACTTGTTCCAGAGTTCACTCTGAAATGTTAGATAGCAATGAGGGAAAATGTTAATCATTTATCATTTCAGAGAAAAGCAAGCTTAAAAAATAAGAAAAAAGAAAAAAGAAACAGTTTGAAAAGTCTTATTCCTGAGCTGGAGGGTAGCTCAGTAGTACAACTCTTGCCTAGAAAAATCTAGTTCCAATTCTGTATCATATATTCAAAAAAAATCATATGACTATACACACAAATAAAAATTATTGCAAGGGTATATATCCATGCCATAGTGTTGGTAATATACCTCTTAGTGGTTTGTGTTTAAAACGATTCTTTTATCCTTTTAAAATTTCTATATTGGCTACCTTTTCCATAATACCTTTTCCACACAATCTTTTTTTTTTTTAATGAAGAAAATATTCCTAAGAAAAAAATGAATTCTTTTGGTAAAATCAGCTCAACAAATGTGACCTTTTCTGCAAGGCCTTCTGGTGTGAAGCTGTGGAGAGAATGTCACATTCTGAAAAAGCTGTCAAGGGACATGCCCAGATCACATCATGCTAACCATTTTGCCTCAGAGGAAACAGGCTTCGAATTCATTAGTGCATAAACCAAGAGCCTGGGAGGTGAGCTCTGCTGAGCACCAAGCAGATGCTGGAATTCACCAAGCTGAATCTGACAGGGACCTCCTGCTTCTCAAGTCGCAACCCTCAGCTGGTTGGGGTCTGAGGCTGATAGGATTACCCACAGAAAGTCAAGTTGGGTAATTTGGAGGCCCTTATAGAAAAGGGCATTAGCCCTGTGAAGCAGAACTCAGCAGGAAATCTCACAGGTCATTTTAAATTTAGTCACAGAATGTCATGGCAATAGCAAGAAGGCACTTGATTAGACTTTTGTTTTCTTGTGACCCCAAAAGTTTGCTGAGAAGAAAAGGAAAGGAGCAGAAAAGGCTCCTGGCTGCATTGCAGTAAAAATTACTCTTAAGGCTTAGGGGAGTTCAAAACTAGCTGTGATGGAGTATATGCCATGGACCAAAATAACATAGACACCACCCCCCCCTTTTCTGAGGCTACACTCTCAACAGGCCTGGGTTATACTCAGTGCCTCCCTGTGTAAGTGCTTGTGTGAGTGACTTCGAGTTCTTGGACTTTCAGCCCAGTCTGGATTTTCTGGGAAAAGCTATTACTTAGTCTGGCACCACCCTCCCCAAATATCACAGTGTCTCATGAGGGTAGTGGAAGGCTGGCAATCCAAACAGCACGCTTTCCCAGACCTTGACCTTTCCAACAGCTACTCCCACAAACAGGGCCAATCAGCACATCCTTCCCACAGAGCAGCCAGTGCCAACAGCTCCCCATCCCAGCTGGGCACTGTCCAGTATCTCTTGGTGATCCCATGCCCGTACCGATGATGTGCTTCCTTTAGAGGGCAGTTCAAAGCGGGGCTCTCACTGAGTTCTGAAATGGTTGTTATTCACAGATTTTTTTTTAAAGTGTTCAGAATGTCTTGGATTTGCCTTAGTGAAACAAACCTAAGTTCTCTCACAGAATGTCACAATTTAGACTATACTCTCAAGTAATTTGCAAGACTCCAGGAGGGCAGACCAAATATGTACACAGTATTTAAACTAAAAGAAAGCCTGTGATGACAGCTGCTAGAGTTACAAAAGAGGAACTGAGTGCATTCAGAGGGCTGGCTGTTCAGCTGAGGGGTGAATAAAGCATTCTTTGAGGCTGGCCTTAATGATGGGCTGGATTTTTACAGACCAATATAGGAAGGGAGGCCGGGGGAAAGTATACTAGAAGAGAAATGTCTAAACAAAAATTTGGAGTCCTGAAAGAATGAGTCATAGCATAGCAAAGTTAAGGAGTTCTGCTGTCTAGAACAGCAGGATCCTATAGCCAAGGTAAACTAGCAAAAAGACCATCGAATCCAAGATGCTACGATTGCTCCGGGCATGGTGGTGCATGCCTGTAATCCCGCTACTTGGGAGGTTGAGACAGGAGGAGCTCAGGTTCTAAGACAGCCTCAGCAATGTAGAGAGATTCTCAGCAACACAGTGAGACCCTGTTTCAAAACCAAAAATAAAAAATAGGGCTGGAGGCATAGCTTGGAGGTAGAATGCCCCTGGGTTCAATCTCCTGTACCAAAAAAAAAGGAGGAAGAGAACAACAAACAAACAAAAATGATGCAAGATGCTATTTATTTATTTATTTATTTATTTATTTATTTGTGGTACTGGGGATTAAACTCAGGGGCATTCTACCTCTGAGCTATATCCCTAGCCCTATTTTTTATTCTTTATTTTGAAACAGGGTCTCACTAAGTTGTGGAGTGCCTCACTAGGTAGCTGAGGCTGACCTCGAACCCGAATCCTCCGGTCTCAGCCTCCCAAATGCTGGGATTACAAGCATGCGCCACCATGCTCAACTATAACATCCATTTTAAAATGTCCTTTTTATAAAAAAGTGTCTTAGAATTGATGAAGCACACTTAGCTGGGGTCATATTATAGATGATCAAAAACAGGTAAGAGAGGTAGATGGTAAAAAACTGGGAGCCTCTAAAAACTTTCCTTCCTTCCTTCCTTCCTTCCTTCCTTCCTTCCTTCCTTCCTTCCTTCCTTCCTTCCTTCCTTATTTCTTTTGTACTAGGAATTGAACCCAGGGCATTTTACCTCTGAGCCACACTCTAAGTTGCTGAGACTGGCCTCAAACCTGAGATTCTGTCTCAGCCTCCCAAGTACTGGGATTACAGGCATGCACCACACACCCAGCTCCTTAAAGGCTTTTGAGAAGGGGTGTGATGCTGTGGTTTATGATGATTGCTCTAGTTGCTGTGGATGAGACTGAGGTAGGATGTGTTGTGTGAGAGCTACTAGTATAGGCCTGGGGAACCTAAAGGCGTGGCAGTGAGAACAGAAAGGGTCAGACATGAACATCTTTTCCAAGGAAAAATCAAGTGAGTCAACTTCTGAGACATGGTGACTGAAAGAAGAGTCAAAGATGAATTCCAGATGGATAATGAAGAAGAATCTAGTAAGCCTGTAATTTATGTTTCCTACTTACAATTATGCTTTCTTGTTACATATTTTTTTCCTTTCTTGAGTTTTGCAAGATGGTAGAGTTTTTGTTACTTCTCTTCTACCCTAACTAGAGTTTTAAAAGTTTAGATTCCCCCAAACAAACAAAAAATGCACACACACACACACACACACACACACACACACACACACACAACAAAGGGCTGTGGGTATAGCCTAGTGGTAGAGCATTTGTCTAGCATGTGCAAAACCCTGGGTTCAATCCCCAGCACTGGAAAAAAGAAAAAGTTTTTATTTCCATCTTTATAGTGCTAATGGTTGCTCTTACATGTTTAAGCATGTGTTTTTATATTAATATAAAAATTAATAATTATCCATCCTCAAATAGAAGGAAAGATTTAGCTGCCTTTTCCCTCCGCCATACTCCTCCTCATCCTCACACACCTCCTTCAGCTTTTGGTGGTATCATCACATTTGGAATTTTATTTGAGGGCTAGGTTTATGTACATTTCATATCTGCTCATGGGCACTATTTGATTGTCCTGTGCAAAATTACTCCTAACAAATAGAATCAATTTCAAGCCACTAAACATATATTAAAAATTATGGACACTTCAATCCTATGGCCTGGTAAGATTCAGTTTATGGTTGTGCTAATCTAACTACCTAAATTGAAATGGTTTCAATTTGCAACACCATTATAATTTCTATTTCCTTAAATTTTATTTTAACTTTACTGTTCTTGAAGTTCTCATGACTGAATTAGCATATTTCTCATTCTTACCTTAGGATTCATGATTCTAGAATAAAGTATGCAATTTTCACTGTTGCACCTTAAATCATGAAAGATATCAGAAGTAGCAGAAAGGTACAGTGATGTTTTTGAAAACAAAGGGGCTGCTGCTGAGTGGGAACCAATGGAAACTAGTTGGGCTCTTGAGTCTAGAAAATAACACTAAATAACACTTGGCACATGGTTAAAGCTTTTCAAACCAAGAGGCAAAGATGAGGAAAATCAACTGATAGAATCCTTACACTAACATTAGAACATTTCTTGAACTTTTAATATATAAATTTAGAGAAAAAGTAAAACAGTAGAATTTCACAATAGGTGGTTTATCTAGATACTTTCTTTTTTCCCTCCAGATGGTCTTGTTATCCTCTCTCCATCCTGCTCTGATCCTGGGAGTCAGACTCATGTGGTGAGCATCAACAAACCCCCTTCCTTCTACCTCAGGGTTGTGTTTAGTGAGTGGGGCAGGAATGACAGGCACAGTGGCAGGAGACTGTCAGGTGGAGGAGAGGGAGGTCTGGCAGTTATTTCTCAGCTCTCTCCCTACTGCAGGACCCAGAGTTGGCTGAGTCTATCTACCAAAGGCCAGCACTCTTGTTAGACAGCTCTCTTCATACTTTTTATGAGCTCTGGTAAAGGCATCTTCTCCTTCCCATTTCAGAGTTACGGGCATTAACAGTTTCTCATTATTGCTAAGCCTAGATTCTACATTATTTCTTCCTAGTTTCTATAAACCCTGCCCATACCTTGTAAAAAACACCTATACTAACTTCTCCCAAATACCTACATGGAGTATGCCATCTTTTTCCAGACTCATGCTGAACTCTGACTAATGGACCTAGAGATCTCTGTAACTAAGAAATGGTAAGAGTAGAAAACACACACACACACACACACACACACACACACACACACACACACACACACTACACACCACACACCACACACCACATACAAAATGACCATGGATAAAAGAGACTAATCCCAACTTTGGAAAATAGGCCAATAGACCATTTTGAGATTGTATTTTTGAGGACGAGGCACTCGTCAAGTTGAATGGTTGGGTAGAAGTAGATTTTTCTTTTTTAAGAATGGATGTTTCTACTGTCATTCATTCTGGGAAGTATATAGTTCTCATATGGGAAATAAATTGAAACTATAGACTGTAGAAAGAGGAACCTTTGCCCCTCTCAGGTCTAGAGGCCCACTTGGTCCTGGACTTTGAAGTATAGTACTAGGGATTGAACCCAAGGGCATGCTACCTCCAAGCTACACCCCCAGCTCTATTTTTTAAAATTATTTTTTATTTTGAAACAGAGTCTAGCAGAAGGGATAATAGCAGTTCAGAGAAGGAAACAACCAGCACATTTTGATAAGGAACTTCAACTAAGGAACCTGTATGCCTAAAAGGTATTGTATCTGTATTATAGCCCCACCCAAAGGCAGGAAGCATTATCAGTTGTCCTCTTTGGACCAAAGGAAGACGTTTCTTTTGCCTGGGGCTGAAGTGCAGCAACAGTGGGCATCAGTGGAGAGAACTGGGTCCATCACAGCAGAGCTTTTCTGAAGGTCAAAGGTCAAGAAGGCCAGAGAGATAGAAGAGCAGAGCTCTCTTTTAGAACATAATAAGGTAGTAACAGTAAATTTTGACATAAGATCAAACATGTTAAAAGAGATCAGCAAATGGGCTAATAGGAAAAAATGCTGTGATATTTTTAGTATAAATTGGAAGGATGTTTTTCATTGTCATAGACTGGCAACTGGGCACACATGGATTACAGAAATAGCTTCTAAAGGGTTAGGTAAGCCCTGATTGGTGAATTAGTAGGAATCTACTGATGGGAGCTGAAATACATTCCTGACCTTTTGAGACTGACACTAGAGAAACCACTCTTGCCTTCCTTGGAACTGTTGCTGGGGTTGGAATGCAGGATGAGGTAAATGGCAACACCGATGGATGTTTGTTTTCATTAAGGTTCTACAATTCATTTTCCCTGTATTAGAGACAGTAATAATTCTTGGGCTTTTGAACAATTGATATGATGTCCTGATTCCTATTTTGGCTTCATGGGCTTAGAATCTTATAATGGGCCAAACCAACTTTCAATAGTCATATGAGCCTTGCACATTTATCAAGAAATTGGCCTCCGCTCTGGTGAGAGAAGGAAGTACCCTGCGAGTCATCTGAAAGGACATCATTTGACAATCTAATGTAATGTGGAGGCTGGGCTCAGTTTATATGAGCAGTGAATCCAGGTATTATCAAAAAATATTGCTGAGTTATTAATTTGGATCAGATGCATTTTCTAAGATATTTTAAAATATCAAAATCATTCACTAAGTAAAGCTGGGCGTGGTGGCGCACGCTTGTAATCCCAGCATTCGGGAGGCTGAGACCGGAGGATCCGGGTTCGCGGCCAGCCTCAGCTACCTAAGTCAGGCACTCCGCAACTTAGTGAGACCCTGTTTCCAAATAAAGAATAAAAAATAGGGCTGGGGGTATAGCTCGGAGGTAGAATGCCCCTGAGTTCAATCCCCAGTACCGCAAAAAAAAAAAAAAAAAAAAAAAAAAAAAAAAAAAAAAAAAAAAAAAAAAAAAAAAAAAAAAAAAAAAAAAAAAAAAAAAATCATTCACTAAGTATTTTGTAACAGCTAAAGAAGATAAATTACTGAGAAATGAATATAGACTTATATAAAGAATAATTTCTCCTGTTCTTGGAAAATGTTAATTTAACTTTAGGGATCTGACTAGCCTGGTATCCTTAAGGTGATAACATAGGATATGGAGCGATTAAGACTTAAGGTTTAAATAAAAATTCTTCTATGAATCAAATCTTCCTGAAGTTTCAGGCTCTCTCCTGTCTGCTACAACCAATTACATGTAACTGGGTTTGAAAACTCCACTTCAGGGACATTTTGTGTCTCCATAGGCATAATCAGGAATTTGTGAGCCCCCTAAAAAAAGAAATCTTTTTCTGTTGGAAGACAGTGAGATCCCACATAATTAGTTCTCCCTAATCTGTCCCTATACTATCTGACCAAACAGTACATCTGCCTAGCCCCAAGCTTTTCTGCCTTCCTATCCTCTTTTGACCTCTCTACTTAACCCTCAAGTCATCTTCAAGAGCATGTGACTTGTGCAGTATAATGTCAAGGATCAGGGCTGAGCTATTATAGACACAGTGGATTAGCAGCCAAGGAATGAGTCCTCTGACTCAGGCTATGTAGGGTTCTGTGAGGATTTATTCTCTGGCAACCATGCCACTTGGATCTTAATAGCTTTGCAATTCTGAGGAGTAGTCCCGAATTATAACATGGCAAGAGTCATGATAGATGAGTTCATTTTCTGGGTCACTATATGGGCACATTATCTAAAATATATTTACCTGAACAAAACCTTCAAGTGTTTTTGTTTCTAATTCATTCTATTTTAGCCGGGTGTGGTGGAGGCTGCTTGTAATCCCAGTACATGGGAGGCTGAGACAGGAGGATCCAGGTTCTCAGTCAGCCTTAGCTACTTAGTGAGGCCCTCTGCAACTTAGTGACACCCTGTTTCAAAATAAAGAATAAAAAATAGGACTGGGGGTGTAGCTCGGAGGTAGAATGCCCCTGGGTTCAATCCCCAGTGCCAAAAAAAAAAAAAAAAATTCATTCTATTTTAACTCCATTATGGTTGTAATTCCATGACACACAACCAGCACAACTTGATCAAGCATAGAATTATGGGAATGGTGATTTTTTTTTTCCCTATAGCTATAGTTTGGGTGTGAGTTCTATATCACTCAGGGCTCCACTACATCTTCAATAATAAAAGGCAAGGTCTATGAGGACAAGCAGAAAACTGAACATAAGGCATGGAATTTTAAAAGCCCAGTCTATTTTTACAATAAGAAAATTAGATTAGTTTTCACACCAATTTGCCCACAACAGAGTAGCAGTTTCTAGGAAAATAGGCAGATGTCTTCTTACATGATAATTAATTTGCTACGATTAGTCAAATATTCAAAGCATGGATCTTTAGTATAGCAGGAACAAAGGGGTACCAACTTGACTTCTGAAACCTTAGATTGTTCTTTAGAATAGATTTTATCATAATTAGCTTATTCACTTAAAGCAATTCTCTTAATTGAGTTTAATTATAGCAGCAACTTGACCAAAGGGCAATAGATCTGTGCTAATTGAAGCATTTTTTAAAAAATGGCAAAAACTTAAGTGGACTTTGGGGTTGATTTAAGATTTCCTTCTCTGGTATTTTATGGAGACTGTGGTTATTATTGTTGTTTGGAGAGTATTTTGTTCTGTCTGACAAGGAGCAGGAGTCAGTTTCAAAATAAAAAATAAAATAGGGCTGGAGATGTAGTTCAGAGGTAGAATTCCCCTGGGTTCAACTCACAGAAATACACACACGCACGCACGCACTCATGTGCAAGATCTCCTCAGGTTCAGAGAGCTATGTTAAGACAAGTTCACTCATTAATGCTGTGGTTTTGTCTTTCAAACATAAATGTAGGAGCCAGGTGTGGTGGTGCACACCTGTAATCCCAGTACTTGGGAGACTGAGACAGAATGATCTCAGGTTAAGACCAGCGTCAGTGACTTAGTGAACGGCCCTCCGCAACTCAGTGAAAACCTGTTTCCAAATAAAAATAAAATAACGCTGGGTGCGTGACTCAGAGGTAGAATGCCCCTGGGCTCAATCCACATTCTATGATAAATAAATAAATAAACAAATAAACAAACAACTAAGCAAGCAAGCAGGCCAGGTGTGGCGGCACACACCTATAATCCCAGTACTTGGGAGGCTGAGACAGGAGGATCATAGGTTCAAAGCCAGTCTCAGCAACTTAGTGGGGCACTTAGCAAGACCATGTTTCCAAATAAAAAATTAAATAAGGCTGGGGTGTAGCTCAGAGGTAGAAGGTCCCTGGGTTGAATACTCAGTACCAAAAATAAATAATAATAACAATAAATAAATAAATAAATGCCAGGTAATAGTTTGGCAGTTCCTCAAATGGTTAAACATAAAATTCCCAGATGATCCAGCAATTCTACTCTATATACCTAAAAGAATTGAAAACAGGTATTCAAACAACTACTACTACACAAATATTTATGAAGTATTCACAATAGCCAGAAGGTGAAACAATGCAGATATCCATCAGTGATAGACTGGATAAAAAAACTGTGGTTTACATATAATATTCTAATAATAGAATATTAAACTAAAAGCACTAAAACATGCTACAGTTTAGATAAACCTTGAAAACATTATGCTAAGGGAAAGCCAGACAAAGACCACATATTGTATGATTCCATTTACATACGGAATAGGTAAATACAGAGAGACAGAAAGTAGATCAGTGATTGCAAGGGCCTTGTGGTTGCTTTGGAGTTTATATAGAGGCTGATATAAATATTTTGGAATCTGATGTAGTTACACAACATTGTGAATATTCTAAATGCCATTGATCATTCACTTCAAACTGTTTAGTTTTATGTTAGATGAATTTCACCTCAATAAAATAATTTGAAAATAAATGCAAAGCAGCACTTTATTCAATTCTCTGCATTAAGTACTATGCAACTCAGAATATCCTTCAGTCTTATGCAATGCGACAATAAGCCATAGGTAGAGAAACAACTGTTTGCACCAGTTCCTGATAATGAGAAGCTATTTTAGTCACCTGTAACATGCCAGATTCATAAAGAGAAGGCTGACAGGAGAGAAATGATATCCAGTCCTCATATTTGTTGGCATCCATTTCAAAATAGAAGAGCCATTCATTTCTCTGACAGCTACAGAGCTCAGGATTAAATTTTTTCATGCTTCACAAAATTGTACTTTCAATAGAAAATTGATATACTGGTTTTTATGAAAAGAAATCTTTCAGTTTGTGATCTGCAGAAGAAAAATGACCTCTTTCTGTCCATACATTCCTTTGCATTAAATTCTTAATGTAAGGATAAAGGTAAGAATTCTCTACTTCTCAGGTCAGGGGATGTCAGGATTGTCATTCATCATAAAATCAAAAGGGTGAGAACAATAATTAAGCTTTAGGAAATAGATCCAGTGATGGCTAGTGAAAAAAAGAGAGAAAAGAAAGACAATGGTATGGGAATTTGGTACCTGTATTTGAGGGTGTGATATAGGGTGGTGATCATTGTTCTTCTTTCCTTGAGGAAAGGGGAAAACAAGTCTAACTGCACAGAAGGGTTTCTATTTTATATTAATATGTTTTTGCTGCAAGAATCAAAGAAGAATGAAGTAAGACACTAAGAGCCACTACACTGTTTCTTCAGGAGACATTTAAGACTTAGACGAGTAAACTTTTCTCTGGGAGCTCTGAAGTGACAGTCCATTTCTCTGACTTCAGGATAGCTATAACAGATCAGAACAGATCAACACAGAGAAGGCAACTGCTTTCTAGAATTCCCTAGACCTGTTGGTCTGTATCTAACATAATTCTTTCATGATAACCTTCTTGTTATCCTAACTTTATTGGAGATAAGGATCAAAATCATTATCCACCATAAAGTAATATTTCACACAGTTGAAGCTGATTATAATAAGCTTACTTCCACCCCAAGTAAATTTTTCATTCTCTGGGCAATAAAAAAAAATTAGTTCTTAAATTTTTTCTCATAAATCCATTTGATCATCTTTTTTCTTTTTTTTTTGCAGTACTGGGGATTGAACTCCGGAGCATTCTACCTCCGAGCTATACCCCTAGCCCTATTTTTTATTCTTTATTTTGAAACCGAGTCTCACTAAGTTGCGGAGTGCCTCACTAGGTAGCTGAGGCTGGCCACGAACCCGGATCCTCCGGTCTCAGCCTCCCGAATGCGGGATTACAAGCGTGTGCCACTGCGGATTACAAGCGTGTGCCACTGCGCTCGGCTCCCATTTGGTCATCTTTATGGCATTTTTTATCACTATTTTAAGGTCTTTTATTGTTCTCTAAAATCATCTATATGACTGGCTAGCCTAACTTTAGAAAAGAAACAAAAGTGTTATCTGAATAAAAACATAAAAATAACAGAATATTTGAGCTGTCTATCCATTTGTTTCCAAGGATTATCACTATTGCTCCATGAGCCACAGATAACTCCTCCTTGTCTGGAGGAGTTTGGGGTGTTCAGCATGGAATCCAGGAGAGGGCAAGGAGCATGGATGTTATTAATGCACTGCCCAATAAATACTTTTTTAGGAAATAACGTCTCAGCTGGGTGCAGCGGTGCACACCTATAATCCCAGTACTTGGGATGCTGAGACAGGAAGGTCATAAGTTCGAGGCCAGTCTCAGCAACTTAGTGAGACTCTGTCTCAAAATAAAAAATAAAAAGGACTGGGTGTAGTTCAGTGGTAGAGTATCCTTGGGTTTAATTCCCAATACCACAGGGAAAAGAAAAGAAAGGAAACTAACTTGCCCTGGAGTGAGGAATTCCTCAAATTTAATATGAAAGACTCGCCTGCCAAATAGAACTCTTGTTCTACTTTTATATTTTTCCAAGCCAAAGGGTTGGAAGAGGCATGGAAACAACCAATGGTGTATATACTACACACAACCAATCAGCAGGACTGAAGTTTGAATTTAGAGTACTTTACTGCCAGTCTAATGCTCCATCTACTGAAATAAACTGCCTACATTTGAAAGCCCCATTAGTACAAAATAATGATATCATGACAATATTCACGCAAGCACTTTGTAAATAATATCTTCTAGTCTCATTCTAGTAATAATTTGATGTTTTAATCAGATTGAAATCTTCACACTTCCTTAGTTATGTGATGTCTTTTAAAAATAAAGCAACAGTACAAAAGATTGTAATCTTCAATATTTGAGTTACAAGAAATTTTTACAACATTTGCTTTTATTGCTTTTCCATGTCTTTAAGGCTCAAAGATTGTAGTGACTGACACACTCTGCACATGAAGTCTGTGTGTGTGTGTGTGTGTGTGTGTGTGTGTGTGTATTGCTAGGGATTGAACCCAACAGCATTCACTCTCTGAGCTACACCCCAGCTATATTTTTATTTTATTTTTTTATTTGGAAGCAGGGTCTCACTAAGTTGCTGAGAGCCTTGCTAAATTGCTGAGACTGGTTTCAAATCTACAGTCCTCCTATCTCCGCCTCCCTAGTACTGGGATTACAGGCGTGAGTCACCATACCCACCTTTTGCACACCTTTTTGGTGAGGGAAAAGGTGAGCATGTAGATTGGTCAAAATTATTTGATACAGTCAGTTGTAGGATTCTAGTGTAAAAGCCTGAGGCCAAAGGCTAGATTTGTTTCTATATTTATTTTTTACCTTCAAGGAAAATTACAGGGTGTCATATTTGGGAACTTTTAACAAAATTCTCAACTAGATTTGAATAATTTACCAAACCAAATATCCTAATAAATAGGAAATAATGTATAATGAAATTTATTTTCAAACAAAAATGGAAAATTGCAAATGGTTCATTGTAAAGGAAGAAAAAACAATATTACCACTTAGCAAAAGATTGACAACAAGAATGAAATGTAGAATCTATACAAGAAGCAAGATGAGTCTATCTCAAATCATATCTGAAATCTGATTTGGGGAGTACTGGGGATTTGGTACAGGGGCATTCTACCTCCAAGTAAACCCCCAGCCCTATTTTTTTTTCCAGTACTGGGGATTGAACTCAGGGGCATTCTACCTCCAAGCTATACCCCCAGCCCTATTTTTTATTCTTTATTTTGAAACAGGGTCTCACTAAGTTGCAGAGTGCCTCACTAGGTAGCTGAAGCTGACCACGAACCTGGATCCTCTGGTCTCAGCCTCCCAAATGCTGGGATTTCAAGCGTGAGCCACCACACCCGGCTTCCTTTTTTTTTTTTTTTTTAAATTTTGAAACAGAATCTCACTAAATTGCTGAGACTAGCCCCAAATATGCAATCCTCCATCTCAGCTTCCAGGTACTGGGATTACAGGCCTATGCCACCAGAACTGGCTTGAAATCTGATTTTTTAAAATATGACAATATAAATCCCTATCCCTCAAGACCAGTCCTTTGGTGTGAAAAGAATTTCAGCATAAAAGAAAGCCATGGAACTGGAAAACATTATGTTAAGTGAGATTAGTCAGTCACAAAAGTAAAAAATTATATGTTTTCCCTAATATGCAGAAGCTAGAGAGAAAATGGGTCATAAGAGGGACTCCAGATGAAGAAGGAGAAACCTTAGGTGAGCAAAGAAGTTGACTTAACTGAAGGTGATGGGGGAGGGGGGCAGAGGGACACCCTAATGCACATGATGTACTTTCACAAATATATCAAAGTCAATCACTAAACTGAACCTGAGAAGGAGGGAGGGTGAGGGAGTGGGGCAGGAATTGGGGAAGGGTTAAATGAGAAACATGTGCATGTATGCCTTTATCAGCTTGTACCTAACAATGATGTATGATTACAATGCACCAATTAAAAATATAAAATATAAAATTAAAAAAAAAAAGAAAGCCATGGTATATGGAGGCTTGGCAAATACTGGCTTCCTGTTGCCACGAGGGAGGATAGCGCCACATCCATCTCGGGCTTATACATGTTTATAGGGACAACTCTGGGGAGACAATGCTTTCTAGCTCCTCCCAGGCAACTTGGAGGGCGCGTGGGAGGTGACTGAGTCATGTCCTCAAGCGAACAGGACTTGGCTCACTGACAACCATGGGCGTATCCTGTTGGTAACAAGACTGGGCAATGGGGAGTAAGCTGTACTGAGCATGGAAGGGGGCATCATGAGTGTGCCACAGAGTCAGTAGAGTTAGAGCCATTCACACAAGGATATACCAAGAGCTATTCCAGAAATGAGCCAAGATGAGAACCAGTATGAGAAACCAGATTATAAAACCAAGAGCAGAGCTTAAGTCCAGGGCAACATTCAGCTGGGAGCAGAAGCCAGTAGCCAGATATCTCAGACAGGAGCAATGAATGGAATGTTGGAGAAGGACGGGGAATTATAAAAACCTCACCCAATGCTTTGAAGACTTGTTTTGTTGCCTACCCAGTTGTAACGGGTTAGATAGTAGCTCCCTAAAAGATGTGTAACTTGTGGATGTGATTTTGTAGATGTAATTAGGTTAAGGATATTGAGATAAGATAACCCTGGATTATCTGGGTTGGTAGATTCTAAATCTAATGACAAATATCCCTGTAAGAAAAGAAAATGGAATGGAAAGGAGGAGGTCATGTAAAGTCAGAGACAAAAATCTAGAATGATGCAGCCACAAACCAAGGAACAGCTGAAGCCACCAAAAGCCGAAAGAGAAAAGGAAAGACCCTTCTCCATAGCCGTTGGACAGTGCACCACTCTCTACATCTTGATTTCAAACATCTAGCTTTCAGAAATAAATTTCTTTTGTTTTAAGCTACCAAATTTATGGTAATTTGTTATTATGGTGCTAACAAATTAATATACCAGTTATACTGTGATTATCATTCCAGAATCAGATATGACTTTTAACTTTTAACACCATTTATCTCTGCCCCCCCCCCAATACACACTCTCTCTCTGACAATTTTACCAGCTTAAAAGAAGAGCTCAAGAGGTGATAGACTAGGGGTAAATATCAGGTTATAAACAAGGATATCTGTTCTTTAGATCTATATCCCTTCTGGATGCCAAGTTGCAGGGCTATTTCTGATAACTACAGGAGTAGCGAACATGGCAGATATGGGGGGAAACAAGTGGGATTTGTTTAAAGCATTTTCCCCCAAAACATGTCATATAAAATTAAAGAGTCCTTCATGATAAGAAAATTTAAAGCCACAGATCTGACTAACTTGCCTTTTTGAAGATCTCTGGGTTTTAACAAACTCTCCAAAAACTAGGTCCAAATTGCTCCAAGGAGGGCTATTTTATATGCTGAAACTATTATATGCAATTTTTACAGTCGCATGTATTACTTGATTGAACCCTTGAGAATGAAAAGTGCCTGGTAATTTGGAACTGTGCTAAAGATTTATGACTTACCCTTATATATCAAACACCCAGCCTTCAATGGATAAATTTATGAACACTAGCACCACTGCATAGTTACTGTAAAGTTAGAATAAGAAGTCAGCCAGGCATGGTGGCGCATGCTTGTAATCCCAGCATTTGGGAGGCTGAGACTGGAGGATCCAGGTTTGTGGCCAGCCTCAGCTACCTAGTGAGGCCCTCCGCAACTTAGTGAGACTCTGTTCAAACTAAAGAATAAAAATGGGTCTGGGGGTGAAGCTCGGAGGTAGAATGCCCCTGAGTTCAATCTCCAGTACCGAAAAAAAAAAAAAAAAAAAAAAGAATTTACAGGTTGAGGTCTTTGTTTTGTTCACTGATAAATTCCATGCACCAAGTGCCTGTCACATAACAGGTGCTTAATGAACATTTGTTGAGTGATTTCAAACACACTCAAACCTCATTTAAAGAAAATAAAAAATATCTAGGATATAACTAAACATGTTTTGTTTAAGAATTATAAATTATAAGTATTAGTGTTATTAGAATTAAACATATATGTTTCTATGTTATGCACATTTTAAATCCTCAGTTACTAAGTGGATGTCTGCTCAGTTACTGTCTTTTCTGCTACCCATTGAAGCCACATAGTGTCATCATTTAGTCCAAGAGTGCTGTCAACAAATGAGTGGAGTCTGTGATCACATTCCAAAGTCAAAGGATATATCTGGTTAACAACATTTTAGATTACTGAAACCCTTTCTCTTTTTCATTAGTGCTGATAGCTCTCTTTCTGTTGAAGGAATAATGTAAAAGATGAAATCAGGAATAGTTTGATATTTTTATATGATTAAAAATATCTAGATAAAGCCTTTTCCAGGAAAATAATGTCACTTCTTCTCAACAGCAACTGACATTAATAGAATAAAACAGAGATTCTTCACATTTTTTGATGGAGATCCCTTTAGATGCTCATCCTAATTTTAGCTCATTGATTTTGTAACTGTACTTATGACTCTTTCTATATAAGTGATTGGGCTTGCCTACATTTCTGAAAGATATCTGGGTTGGTCACTAGAAAGCAGAACAGGAACAAGACTTATTCTAGGGTAATGTATTATTTTTTTTATTTTTGTAGTACTGAGGATTGCACCCAGGGGCATTCTACCTCCAAGCTATACCCCTAGCCCTATTTTTATTTTATTTTTGAAAAAGTCTCACAAAGTTGCTGAGAGCCTTACTAAGTTGCTGAGGCTAGCCTTGAACCTGTCTCAGCTTCCCAAGTACTGGGATTACAGGTGTGAGCCACCATAGAGTAATTTAATAGTCAATCTGATGTTGGAGTTCCCCTAACAAAAAAAAAAGAAGAAGAAGAAGAAGAAGCCCAAAACTAAAAGCAAGAAGGCAGATGTTTATTTAGCTGTTCATGTATCTTATGATGTACCAAAAACTGTAGTGGTTAGGAACATGAAATTGAGGATCAAACCATGGCTCTGTTTCTTTCTTTTCTCTCTCTCTCTGTGTGTGTGTGTGTGTGTGTGTGTGTGTGTGTGTGTGTGTGTGTGTGTGTGTTACTAGGATTGAATCCAGGAGTATTCTACTTCTGAGCCAAACCCCGTATTTATTTATTTATTTATTTATTTATTTATTTATTTATTTATTTATTTACAAGATCTTGCAGCAGGCATGGTGGGGCATGTCTATGATCCTGATACTTGGAAGGCTGAGACAGGAGAATCACAGGTTCAAGTCAGACTTAGTAACTTAGTGAGACTCTGTTTCAAAATAAAAAATAAAATATGGCTGGGTGCGTAGCTCAGAGGCAGAACCCCTCTGGGTTCAATTCCCAGTACAAAAAAAAAAAGAACAAAATACAGGGTCTTGCTAGGTTCCTGAGAGTCTTGCTAACTTGCCAAGGCTGGCCTGGAACCTGTGATCCTCCTGTTTCAGGTTCCCAAGTACAGGGATTACAGATGTGCACCAATATGCCCAGCAGCTTTGTTTCTTATTAGTTGCAAGTCCTCAAATAGGTTATCCTCTTTGCTAATCATAATAATACTGATATTATTACAATGAGAAGCAGAAAAGAAGTTGTGACACTAATAGAATGAAGAGAAAGAAAGGATACAAAAATCTACCAGGCATGATTCCTTGATTCCCTCAAGGAATTTATAGACTAGAGGAGCCATAAGTCAGGACATTCATCTTAAAAAATATCATCAGAAAATAGAAAAAAATTATGAATTTGGGGAAAAGTGTGATAACTACCAACTGGATGAGGCCTAGATTTGACATGAAGCACTATCAGCTCCATTCCCATGGCTGCAGCTATGACCTCTCAAATCAGACCAAATTTACTCCTCTTTGTCACCGGATCCCAAACTGGTGAAAAAGTCATTCTACCAGTGCCAACAACTGGCAGGATACAGATGAGGCCAGGGAAGGCCCAGGTGTGGATATCATAAGCACCCTAAGAATTATAAGATCTGAAATCTTTCCCAAAAAGCCTGTTATATACTTTTAACACAAATATGATTCATTGTGCTCTAATCTCCTTAGGACAGTATGCTAAATACTTGAAAAAAGAGAGAGAAAATATATCAATCTGAATCAATTGGTCATAACTAAAATAATCATCTTGTTTGGTTTTCTAAATAATTAAATAAGATTAACAGTGTGGGCCATTCCTACTTGTGACATTCCCAGAAGATGAAAAGATTCTAGCAATTAATTGAACAAATATATTACAGAAGGTTAAAAGTAAATGAATCATGTTTTTAAAAGATGCATATTTAGATATTCCCTTGGACTCCTTGAAGGTGACCAGTTATAATATGTAATCCTTAAAAATTAAAAAAAGAATTCTTTCATGGATGCAGTGCATATACCCCAGGTGTTAGCACATACATAATCATCTTCCTGCTCTCCTGCCCCTCTAGAGAAGCAGCAAGCAGTGTTCCAGATGCTCCAGCTCCTATGGCCTTCTCCTTTCTTTTTTTATCAATCTGGAAATTATATTTTGACACTTGATTATTATTCTTTTAGTTTTAATTTACACTTTGGAATGCCTTTTAATAACCCATGGCAACAACAGGCAACAAGTTAAAAATAGAATGCTTTGAATATAGAGTTGTACTTCAAAATATGGTAAACATTTCCAGGTTCCAGAAATAAGCTAGAAACACAAAATGGGCAAGGTCCAAAGTTCACGGAGTTGTTCAGCATTCAGGGCAGACACCAGAGCAGGAAACTATGTTGGAAATGAGGCTCTCCTACTCATGAAGCTGTCATACAAGCTGCTATATGAAGTCAGTTTATATGAAGCTGCCTGAGAAGCAATAAGAAATAGATAATGCTTGCAATAAGGACCTGGCCAATCACCAGCTTGTTCAGGGAATAGATTTACAATATCCTCACGTCCTCCAGGTCTAGGACATTGAGCTGGACCACAGAAATGATAAAACATGTTTGTGAACACACTTTGAACTATTGGGAATAAAGAGGAAATCTATTTTTATGCTAGTTTATAAGAAATGTATTTGGTCTCTGTGCCACACCAGGTTCCTATCACAGAGCTCCTAAAACCCTATTACAAGGCTCCTAAGACCTTTTCTGAGCAATAGAAGTATTTTTTATTATTCATAATGAACTCCTTTTAGTAACACTTGAGTGTATACTAACAGGTGATTTAGAGTGGTATCCCTAAACAGCCTCAGGATGGCACTAGCCACCAGAAAGATTAGAATATTAGAAAGTTAGAACTTTCAGACCACACCCACTGACCTCCAGGAACTGAGGTGAGGGAGAGGGGTGGCCTAGAGATTAAGCTCTATAAATGTGTTTGAACAATGAGATTTGATGAGCTCCTCAACATATAAAGGTGTCAGGAGGGTGGTGGGCCCAGAGAATATAGAAGCTCCCATGTTCCTTCCCTAATACTCTCCTCTATGTACATCTTAATTTGGCTGTATTCTTTATAATACCCTTTATAATAAACCAGTAAATGTTAAGTAAAATGTTTCTCTGAGTCATGTGAGACATTCTATCAAATAATTGAGCCCAAGGAGAAGGTTATGAAAGCATAGATGTGTACCTGGTTGATCAGAGGTACTGGAGGCCCAGACATGTGACTGACATCTGAAGTGGGAATACTGTTGTAAAATGAACCCTTAACTTGTGAGATTTGACACTAACTTTGGGTAGATAGTGAATTAAATTAAATTAGGACACCCAACTGGTGTCCAGAGAGCCAGAGAATTGCTTGGTGTGGGAAGACCCCACAATCTGGTGTTAAAAAAAAAAAAGTGTTCTGTGTGAGAGTATAAAGAAACAGAGTGTGTTTTCCTCAGATGTGAAAAAAAAAAAAGTGGAATTTAAATACTCTTTAACAATAAGGAGGATGGGGATAGGTGTACAATAGGGAGTTAAAATGTGCTAAAGTCCATTTCTTGAAGTCAGGGAGGAGGACAGAGATATTGAACAACTTCATACCTTAGGGAAAAATCATAGTTAGGCATATGACAATTTAAAGAGTAGAAATATAATCTATATACAAACTGTGGGCACTGTGAATTCTAACTGTGAGGCCTGGTCAGAGGAGGCCAAGAACAAAGGACTCCAGGAAAGGTGGGAAAATGCCTCTAACCATCCCCCTGCCCTTAGCCCCATAAACTTAACTGTTCTGGCCTGGTGTCAAGCCCACCAAGTGGAGGAATATTTGACTGCTTTGCTCTCCCTCCCTAACACCCCATAAAAAGCCCCTAGTCTGTAAGGAAGGGGGCTCTTTCCCTGGTTAGTTCCTCCTCCCAGGCTTTACTCCAAATAAAACATGTTCTGATCTTTCGAGCTATGTGTCCCTTAAATTTTTTAACACAAACTAGAAGAGTGGGTAAACTGAACTCAGAGTAAGATGGCAGAAACAGGCTCAAATATATCATTTATCACAATAAATGTGAATGGATAAAATTCACCTGTTAGTTTATCAGATTTCATTTAAACAATCAAATTGTAAACTTTCTAAAAGATACAAGCTTCAAAATGAAACAATACAGAAAGGCTGAAAAACAAGAGATGGGAAGAAAAAACTATGCCAGAATAAACCAAAATAAGACATTTATCGGCTACTAGTAGACAAAACAATATTTTCTTAAGAAAACTATTAATATACAAAAGGAACAATTAATGTAGGGGATATATCAATCATAAGCTTATGTTGTACTTGACAATGTAGTTCTGAAATTTATAAAACAACAACTGACTGAATTATAAGAAGAAATGGAAAATTCAATCAGGATTTTCACAAGTAAACAGATTCATGCTCAGGAGGATGTAACTGAAGAGAAGTTAGTAAATGTACTATTTACAGAGGTAGGTACAGAATTAATACAATAATAAGAGCTGATAAGGCACCAAATGCCTAGCCAGTAATGGTGCAAACCATTACTCCTTCAGGCTTGGATGAAAACTGCAGCTGTGGAAGAGGGGCTGTTCAGATGAGTTAGAATCCAAAAGGATGATAGCTAGAAGTCTGGTGAAGTAGAAAGAAAAGGTAAAATTCCCTGATTTCTTTTTCTGCCTGCCCTCTGATCTGCTGACATTACACCCACCAAGAAAACCTAACTAGAATCCAGAGGGCAGGAGGATAGGGCAGAAATAAACCAAGTGTAGATCTGGTAAGACAAATGGAAAATAATCAGCACAACAATCACCAGAGGAAATTTTAATACAACTTCATTAGAAATGATTGATCAAGTGACCGAAAATTAGTTGGATACAGAAGATTTGTACCATACTATACAATTTGATTTAAGAGATTTTAAATGGTGTGTGTGTGTGTGTGTGTGTGTGTGTGTGTGTGTGTGTAGGGAGAAACTGCCCCCAACAGATAAAGAGTATACATTCTTTCTGAATATATTCACAATGGAATATTTTTAAGTTTGTCATGTACTAGTGCTAATAAATGCTAAATAATTGAATAATTTATATAAACCACAATGTAATACAATTAGAAATCAGCCTTAAAATATATATTATATTTACTAATATGAAATGATCTTCAAGATACATTTTCTAAGTGAAAAAAACAAGATGTGGTGGAATGTTACCTATATTATATTAATATTTGCATAAATATCATCTGTTTTTACTTATGTATGCACAGAAAATATCTGGATACCCAAGAAACCATTAACAGTGAATGAATGGGGTAAAAGAATAATTTACCTTTTTTTGTATTCTGAATCACTTATACCATTACTAGAAAATAAATAAATAATAAAAATAAATAAATAAATAAAACCTTAAATTTAAAAATGCTGAGAAGAATTGAGATATGCTACCTTCCATTTTTTGTTTTTAATCCATTCTCAACACAGATTCCCTAGCTAATTTGGTAGCATATAGGATCTTAACCAAGATGAAACAGCTGCAATAGCTGACCTGGTGCTGTGCCAGATTTCCACTACCCACCTCATTGATTTTTTTCCTACACAGAAAACATTATAATTCCAATGTATCTCTTTCCATTGACCACTAAATTGAGGTGACCTCTGAAAAAATAAAAGCTGAACTCTTAAACAAACTCTGAATATATGCATTATACTGTTCTTTGAGAATTCCTGTTAGAGATGACAGTCATTTATAGAGCAGTAAAACAGAAGCAATACAGAGGGCAAATAAAATCACCAGAACAAGAAGCTAAACATTATCATGACCCACTGAAAAAGGACTTCAAGAATGAAACGTGTAGTTTTCACCAACCAACAAGACCCTGTTTCCAAACAAAAAAATAAAAATAAAAAAAGGCTGGGGATATAGTTTGGGAGCTGAATTCCCAGCCTTAGGAGTCATTCTTGACATCACCAGCCTTAGGAGTCATTCTTGACAAGTTCCTACCTTCCATAACAAACCAGGCAGCAATTCTTGTCAATTCTATCTCTTATATTGTCTCTGGAACTTGTCTATTTTGCCCCAAGCCTGATGCCACAACTGTTACACAGACCACCTGGAGCCCATTGTCTCCCACCTGGGCCACTGCAATAGCCTCCCACAGGGCTCCCTTTGTCCTCTCTTTCCCCCTTCTAGGTCATACTCCATAGAGCAGTCAAAGTTTTACATTCTTAAAAGTTACATCTTTTAAAAAATGCAAATCCTAAAAACAACAACTCACAACCAGCAATTCCCTCACTCTCCTGGCTCTGGCCACAATCTCCTTTTAGTTTCTTGACCTTGACATGTTTTTTTCCTATTTCTAGGACTTCCCAGAAGCCCTTTCCTCTGTTCAGAAGGCTTCCCTTTCTCATGTTTGGCAAATTCAGGCTCACCCTTCAGATTTCAAACTATATGTCACGACCTAACAGCTGCTTTCCATATCCCCTCACCTCACTCCTAGTGGTCCTGTTCTGCCATTATAAACTCTCTTAGAATCTTGCAATTTCTTTGTAGCCTTTATCATCATGCTAATTAAAGAATTCTCCTAGAACAGAAGCTCTGTGCTAGAGTTCATCATGGCTACCCAGTCCCTCACACAATGCTTTGCACATAGTTGATAGTCTATAAATAGTTGATGAGTTATGGATGAGTGAATTCAGATTAAGGCCAATTTGGACCATTTTCACATTTACCATACCCACGATTCCCCGTCTGGTGAGCCACACCTCTGGCTTATTGCTAGTTTGATTCACCACGGGATCTCAGCACACCTCCAATGCTGAGGCAACATAGATTATAAATCTTTTTCTGAAAACATTCTTATTTTCCCTACACTTTGTTTGGTTACAAAAGTAAATGTGCTCACGAAGAAAAGCTGGTGAGTTAAAAAACATAAAAAGGCTGAGTGTGGTAGCACATGTCTATAATCCCACTTGGGAGGCTGAGACAGGAGGATCACAGATTGGAGGAGAGCCTCAGCAAGTAGGGAGACTCTCATCAACCTAGTGAGACCCTGTTTCAAAATAAAAATAAAATAGAGATGAAGGTGTAGTCAGAGGTAGAATGCCCCTGGGTTCAATCTCCAGTATCTCTCTCTCTCTCTCTCTCTCTCTCATTTTCTCTCTCTCATTTTCTCTCTCTCTCTCTCTCTCTCTCTTTCTCTCTCTCTCTCTCTCTCTTTCTCTCTCTCTCTCTCTCTCTCTCTCTCACACACACACACACATATACACACACACCATAAAAAAGGAGGAAAAAATTTCCCATAATCTCAGCATTCAGGAAAGTGCTCATTTTAAGCCTCTTGTAAATCTGTGTAGTATTTCAGCAGACTTGCTACCCATGTTTCAATATAAAATTTCTTCTTCTTTAACTAACAACCTTCACATCTAGCATAGTTTATTATGTCCTGCCCAACTTGAGAAATTTCTATGAGAGATAAATATTAAACCAAAAAACACAGGATGCTGACTAATAGAAGAAAAATACATAAATGTTACATTTAGTTTAATATCATTGTTCAAAGCTCTATTGCAATTTTGACCCATAAATATACCTATCTTTCACAATAAAAATGCTAAAAGTGCCTAATTTCATCTATGTTCTCTTTCCATTAAATTAGCAAACTTAAGAAAATAGTCTTAAGTCTTTTTTTTTCCTTCCTCTTGTTAACTACTAAAAGTAAAAAATACACTCCTTGAAAGAATCATATCAATACTTTCACTGTAGATCATACTTCCTGAGGAATCTCTCTACTTTCCAGTACTCCTGCCTCTATCGACTTGATTAGTCATTGAAACTGACAATGTTTTCACCTTTTTAAAAAAATCATAATTCCTGCCAGGCATGGTAGCGCATGCTTGTAATCCCAGTACTTGGGAGACTGAGTCAGGAGGATCACAGGTTTGCAGCCAACCTCAGCAACTTAGTGAGACACTATTTCAAAATTAAAAAAAAAAAATAGAGACAGGAAATCACGAAAATCAGAGCAGAAATTAATGAATTAGAGAATAAAAA
Organism: Graphiurus murinus; assembly: GCA_004027655.1. NCBI lineage: Eukaryota > Metazoa > Chordata > Mammalia > Rodentia > Gliridae > Graphiurus > Graphiurus murinus. The sequence goes on from PVLC010025086.1 coordinate 23,780, forward strand.
AACAATACAGAAGATCAATAAAACTAAAAGCTGGTTCCTTGAAAAAATAAACAAGATAGATAAACCATTAGCCAATCTAACCAAAAGAAAGAGAGAATCAACCCAAATTACCAAAATAAGAGATGAAAAAGGAGATATTACCACCGACAGTATGGAAATACAGAAGATAGTCAGAAACTATTTTGAAAAACTGTACTCCAACAAAATGGAAGA